>JAPPUR010000018.1:600000-789668 GCA_027569015.1 Ascodesmis sphaerospora | reverse complement strand
TAACCCTAACCCTAACCCTAACCCTAACCCTAACCCTAACCCTAACCCTAACCCTAACCCTAACCCTAACCCTAACCCTAACCCTAACCCTAACCCTAACCCTAACCCTAACCCTAACCCTAACCCTGGCCCTCTGTGCAGGCGTGAAGCGAAAGCCGTATTCGGCAAATAGCGTATCCTCCTCTAGCGATAGCACATTGAGGCAATAGCATAAGAACCGCTTCATATATACTAGGTAGCGATCTATGCTGGTCTTCTCCTATAGCGGCCTAAACGGTTGGCTATAGGCATCGTGAGGGTAAGGGCTAGCTAGGAGCAAGTGGGTTATTAAGGGTATACTCTTTAACCCGCCGATATAGCAATCAAAGAATAGATAATCTAAAGCCATAGCTATCCATCGCAGCTTATTATCGTTATAGCTAGGTATCTTACTATAGGCTTAGATATCTACTAGATTCCTCCCGGCGAAGTAGGCTAACTAGCCGGTCCTCTTTAGCTAATTCATCATCTCATACCTCAGGATCCCCTCCTCTATAACCTTCTACATCTTCTCTTACTCCTCCTACTATAGTAATTACCCTTAGGTAATATCGGCGATTATTATCTAATCTTCCGGGTACATCTACTACCTATCTACTATCATCGCTTTTCTCCCCCTACCGACCAGCATCAAAGGATCTCTTACTACCGAGATAGCATTATTATTACCGCTAATCAAGATTCTTACGCAGAAATAATAAATCGCCCTCTTTAGTCTTATAAAAAAGGTTTATAGATAGACGCCGGTCTAGAGGCCCGCCTATGCCTTAGCTCCCTTTATATTATGCTCGCCGTTAAGGTAAACCCATAGGCACTTCTAGCTCGGCATAAGATACCTATAACCCGGCTAGGTATAAGCAAAGCCCCGGTAAACGACGAGACCCTTAATAGCCCGGGTCAAGTTTAACGCACCGTACTAGACAAGCTGCTCTAATGCCGGCCCTTATAGCTATAGACCCTTATAGCGGTAAATAATATCGCTACGGGCCTAATAGTTAATATCTAGGTAACAGTCCTTTAAGTAACCCTCGAGGCTATAGACCGCATAGCCATAAAAAGCGTAAATTAACGACCGGTATTCGCTATTATATATAAGCTACCCTTCTCCCAGTTTAGTAGCTTCTATATAAATATAACTAGCAGACTCTCCTATATCTTCTTACCGCTCCGGTTCATTACCGCCGGGCGAGTCTATAAGACGCCCTCGGGCCATAACTGCGATCTAGACTATATCGAGCCCTTCCTTACCTCCCTCTAGTTCCTCCTCTTAGGATACTATACATATAGTCCTTATTTCCCTTCTTTCTTTCTTTTCTTAATAATCTCTCCCTCGAATAATTACCGCTTACTAAGAAACTACTCGGTCGTCCTTAGTTACGCTTATTTTATAGACTCATATCTATATATAAAAAGAATATCCCTTATTTACCTAGTCAGTCGCGAAAAGGCTAGCCTTAGGAGATACATTCTATTATATTTCCTTCCTTTACTTACTTTTTCCTTAACCCTAAAGTTACCTTTTCCTTTATCCTAATTAGCTATAGCATAAAATAGTAGTTTAGGACTAATAGTTTAGCCCCCCCTGCCCGCGTCTAAGACCCACCCCCGCATATATCCCTATATACCTATTCGTCTATGCCCCTAACCCCGAAATGGTAGTTTAGCCCAAATTACCACTGGCCTCCCGGTTAGGCTATAAGTAATATATTTAATTAAATAATCTTTATATCTTTTATAAAATAAAAACCTAAATTTATTAAAAATTTTAATAATTATAATATTATATAAAAAACTTTTTTTATTTCTTTTTTCTTATATTAAAAACCTAAGTATCCTTATAAGTTTCTAATATTAACTCTTTATTTTTAACTTAATAGCTTTTATATTAAGTAACTTATTTAATAATTAAGTTAAGAAATTAAACTTTTATATATATTAGAGTTTATTATCTTAGGTATAATAATTTATTTTTTTCCTTAAAATTTTTTTTTATTATTTTTATTTTTTTTTTATTATTTTCTTAATTAATTATTTAATTAAGTATTACTTTTATATTTCTTATAATTTTTATATCTTTTTATCTTTTTTCTTTTTTTAATATTATTTTATTTTTTTAAAATTTCTTAAATATTTCTTATTTATTTTATTTTCTTTCTTATTAATTATTTTTATTTTTTTTAAATTTCTTTAATTAATCCCTATAAATTAATTTTATAATCTTATAATTATTAAATATTTAAAGCTTATAATAATTTATATTATTATAATACTTAAAAATATAAAATAAGTTATATTATTTTTTTATTATTTTTATTATTATAAATATATTATTTAATTAAGCTATATTAAATTTTAGAACTAAGTTTTTTTCTCTTAGAGGTTTTTTTCTTAGCTTATTAGTATTTTTTTTATTTTATTTTTTTATTATTTTTATTTAAAATATAATAATCTTTTTATAAGTTATTATTATATCTAAGCCCTTTTTTTTAAGGATTTTAATTTTTATAAGGATTAAATCTTTAGCTATTAATATCTTATTTTAATTAATTAATTACTAAGTTAAGACTTTAATTTTAAGGGGGTATATTAGCTCTTACTTATAGATTAAATAAAAAAGAAAATAATTATATAATACTTTAATAATTATTTTATTTATAAAAAGAGCTCTCTTAAGGTTATTATATTATTTTAATTTTTTATTTTTTTTTATTTTTCTTAAGGCTATTAAGATTAAGTAATATCCTCTCTTATTAATATTATTAGCTTTTATATTATATAAAGATATAATAATAAGTAAAATCCCTAGTTTTTTTAATATAAATAAAAATTCTTTCTTAAATTTTAATTTATTATTTATAATAGCTATTAAGATTATCTTAAATTAATATATTAAGTTAATTATAAAATATTTTAATACTAATATTAAGATTTTCTTTAAAGAGATAGCTTTTATCTATTTTATTATATTATACTTAGCTTTTATAAAGTATTTAAATCTTTAATTTATAGGTATATATTAATAATTAAAATAAACCTTAATTATTAAATTAAATAATTTAATATATTAAATATATTTTATTAGCCTCTATAAGATATAAACTTAATATATAAAATAATAATAAATTACTTTAATAATTTAATTTTATATATTATTTTAAAAATACCTCTTTTTTATAAGGTTATAAGTAATTTCTTTTCTTTTATAGCTATTATTAAAGTAATAACTCTTAATTAAATACTTTTAAATCTCTAGGTTATTTACTATAAATAATAATAAATTATAATCCCTTTTTACCTTCTTTTAAAGGTATTATCCCTAGATAAAAAAAAAATAACTTTTTCTTAAATTATTATAGCTATAAGTAAATAAACCCCTTAGGCTTCTTAAATATATATAAATACTTAGTAATATCTTTATATTCCTAAGAATAAGTCTTATTAAGGATCTTAGGTTTTTTATTAACTTAGATTATATTAAAGTAGAGGTTAATAAATTCCTTAATATCTCCTTTTATTTATATATTTATTTAATTAAATAATCTTATATACTTCTATAATAAATTATTAATTATATAATTCTTTTTCTTAGGTATATACTTAATTATAAAATTAAAGAGAAAAATATAATTAATTTATCTTAAGATTAAAGATCTTAATATATTATTTACCTTTTTATTAATTTAATAAATTAATACTTATAAATCTATCTCTAAGATAAAAAGGGTATTATAAATTATATTTCTAAGTTATTAAAAGGTATAAAAACCGCCTTATATTTTTTTTTATTATATTATACTTAGTTTTAATTAAGTTTTATAGCCTTAATTTAAATTAAATTAGCTTTTATTTTCTATTAATTAATTATATTAAGATATATCCCTAGCTTAAAAGGCTTATATTAATTATTAAAGTTATTTTCTTAGCCTTTTTTAAGTAATTAAAAGTAATTAAAATTAAAAGAGATATAATTTTCCTCTTTAAGGCCTTTATAGCTTTTTTTTAGTTAAGTCCCTAGATAAACTTAGTATCTTTTTTTAATAAGTCTATTAAGGGCTTTATAACCTAGGTAAATTATTTAATTTATTAATAATAATATCTTATAATATTAAGAAAAAACCTTATTTCCCTAATATTAAAATAAGTTTTTTACTCTAAGATTTTTATTATTTTTTTTAAGCTTTTTTTATATATATTATAGAGGTATTTAATTATTATTATTATTATTTTATAAAACTAAGACTTTTATTTAATAATTATATAGCTAAATAACTTAATATTTATAAATACCTTATTTAAATTAATTAAATACTTTAAGATAAAATAATATATCCCTTAAGTAACCTCCTCTCTTTTATATTTTATAATAAGACCTTTAATATAAATATTATTAAGAAATAATTAATATATATTTAGAATTAAATCCCTTAAGATTTAAAAAATATTTTAAATAAATTAAATAATAAAAGTAATAGCCCTTTATAGTAATATATATATCCTAAGTAAGCTAATTAAAGTTATAAAGCTTATTAAATCTCTATTAACTTTAATAAGCTTTATTTAATTATATTTTAAGAAGAAATTTAATAATAATAATATCTTATATATTATAAAATCTACTAAGAATTTATTATAATTAAGAGAAATAAAATTATCTCTAATAATATATTTATTTATTAAAATAATTAAATTAATTAATTAAAATTAATTATTTTTTTTTTAAATAAAAAAAAATAAGTTCTTATAAGAGCTATAGCTTTTTTCTAAGATCTCTCTCTTTAGTTAAGTCCTTAAGAGCTTAATAATATCTTTTTTATATCTTTTAGAAATTAATATATTTTTTATTTATTAGGCCTTATATTTAATAACCTTAATAACTTATAAAGGCGCTATAAATAAATTAAGTTTTTTATATTTTAAGAATTTCTATATAAATATTATTTTTTTATTATATATAATCTTAAGAAAAATATCTAATTTTTTTAATATAAAAATATCTTTTATTTAATTAATTAATTCTTAAAGCTTATCTCTTTTAATTTAAGTCTTTTTATTAATATTAAAGAATTTTAATATAATTTATTTTTAATATTTTAAATCCTTTTATAATTTTTTTTTATTTTTTTTTATTTTTTTTTATTTTTTTTTATTTTTATTTTAAGTTTTTATTTAAAGTAAATTTATTTAATAAAATATTATTATATAAATAAATTTTTATTTTTTTTTCTTATAAAAGGTATTAATTAATATCTTTTTTAGCTTTTTTTTTATTATTAAGCTTTAATTCTTTTAAATTTTATATTTTTTTTATTTATTTTTTAATTATTTAATTTATATCTTATAGAGCTTTTTTATATTATTTAGCTATTATTATTTTAATAATATTAATTATTTTTTTTTTAATTCTTAGCTTAATTATTATAATAAAAATAAAATATTATTTAATTTTAAATTACTTTTTTAATTAACCTTAGGTTTAAAAAGAAAATTAATATTTATTTTAATAATATATTATTATTTATTTTATAAGTAAGGGCTTTTTATTTTATAAATTTAATAATTAAGGTAATAACTTTAATCTTATTTAATTAATATTAAAAAAATATAATATTATCTTTAATTAAGTAATTAAATAATATTTTTACTAAGTAAATAAAAAATATATTAAGAATAAAAGAAATTAAAATTTTAGCTAAAAATATAATATATATTTTCTATTATATTTATAGATTACCTAGGTAAAGCTAGATAATTATTTAGCTTAGTATTATAATATAGTCTTAAGAGAAAAATATAATTATAACTTAAGCTAAGGTAATTTAAAGGCTATAAGTTTTTATAAGCTCTTAAGAAATAATATTTCTCTTTAACCTTATATTTATTATTATTTTTATTATTTTACTTTTTAAATTATTAAGTCTTATAAAAATATATAATAGCTCTTATAATTAAGCTATTATCTTATTATAATATTTAATTATAAGTCTAATAATATTAACCTTTTAATTAAATAATTTTTTATTCTTTATATTAAGAGTTATAATCTTATCTAATTTTAGTTTATTTTAATAAACTTTTATTATTTTTTATCTCTTTTATAATAATTCTTATATCTATTATAATAATATAATCTCTAAGTTAAAGCTTATTTATATAATTATTAAATTATTTAATCTAAGTTTCTTTATTAATAAGAATTATATTTATACCTATTTTCTTATTAATTAATACTTAATAGGCTTCCCCTTAGTTTTATTTATTAACTTAAATTATATTTATATTACTAGCTTTTTAATTAAATAAGCCTTATTTTTTATTAATTATATAAGGCATTAATTTAATATAAATAATTTAATTAATATTATTAATAATATCTTAATAATCTTTATTTATTTTTTTATTTAACTAAGGTAATAATATAAATAACTTATTAGCTAAAATTAAAATCTTTTTTATTTTATATTTATTTCTTAGCTTTTATAAAATAAAGGCTTATTTCTCTTTAAGTATTTAAAATCTTAGGTTTTTTTTTTTTTATAATTATAGGCTTTTTAATTAGGGTTACCTTTTAGATAAGCTATATAGCCTTTTTTATTTTTATAATATCTTTAATATAAACTTATTTTTTTATATTAATATTAATAATAATAATTATTATAATAAGAACCTAAGGGGTATTTATTTAATTAATTAATATTAGCTTTTTATTAATTAAAATAATATTAATAAAAGGTTTTTATAATAAGTTTTAATTATTTAAGATATTTTAATTACCTCTAATAATACCTATAAGTAATTAATTAAATCTATCTAAGGACTTATATTTTAATTAATAGAGATTAATAGCTATAAGGTACTTTTAGAAAAAGTTATTAATAATATTATTTTCTAGCTAAATTAGCTTAAGCCTAAGTCTTATTTTATTATACTTTTTAAATTAATTAATTAATAAGCTTAGCTTAGATTTTAAAAAATACTTTAATTAATTATAAATAAGCTTCTTAATTTTAAATTACTTAAAGAAATATATAAATATAAGTAATAATATTATATCTCCTCTCTTAAATAAAGCTATTCCCTTAAATAAATTATAGCTTATAATCCCTTTATTTTTATTATATATAAGATTTATATAAATATCTAAGAAATAATTTCTTTTTATATAATATTAATAAGTTATATTAGCCTAAGAATTTCTTTATTTAGACTTATATATTATAATAATATAAAAATCTTAATTATTTAATATTTAATTAAGTAATATTATATTTATCTTAAATACTTAAGGTATCCCTAAGGCTATTTACTTATTATATTTTTTTTTTAAAGATCTAAGTTAAATATAATTAAGATTTTTATTTTTTAGCTATATTAATTATAAGTTAATTAAGCTATATAATTAATTAATTAATCTTTAAGGCTATAGCTTTATTAAATTCCCTTTTAAGGATTTTTAAGGTTTTAATTATTTTTATTAAGAAGCTTAAGCTTTTAAGAAAAATTAAGGCCTATATAACTTTATAAATATCTTTTTTACTTTAAGGATAATAAGTCTTTTAAATTTTAATTTTATTTTTATAATATTATTTAATTATTTAAGTAAATATTTAATACTTTATAATTATAAGCTTATAAATATTTTTATTATATTTTTTATAAATACCCTTAATAACCTCCTTAGGGAATACTTTATAAATAACCTTAGATTAAGTCTTAAATATCTTTTAATTCTTATTAATTTATTTAAAGAGGTATTAATACTTATTTAGTTATTTAATAATAATATAAAAGTTTATTTTTAATTAAATCTTATTAAATACTTTTAGTTTTTCCTTAATAATCTCTAATTAATTAAAATCCTTATTTATAAAGGTTTTTTTTAGGCTCTCTTAAATAACTTCTTAATTAAGTTTATTTATAATTTATTAGGCTTTCTTTTTAATCTTAAAATTAATATATAACTTAAAAAAAATTATTTTTTTATTTTTAAAGATATTTATAAATTTTATTTATTAATTAAAATTTTAAAGGTACTTAATTATATTTTTTTTTTAAAAAAAAAAATTAAAAAAATAATAAAAAAAAATATTTAATCCTTTAATTAAAAATTTAAGGAAAAACTAATTAATTTTATTATTACCTTTTATAGCCTTATTATTTCTTATTTTTAAATTCTAGCCTTAGATATTATTAGATTTTTTCTTAAAATTAATATTTTTATTATTTTAAGCTATTTTTATAATTAAAATAATTATAATTATAATAATAAGTATTTAATTAATTAATTTTTAATAAAATTAATTTTTTATTTTTAAATTTTTAATTATTATAATATAAAATAAATTAATTATTAAAGTTTTTTTAAAAATTATAAAAATAAAAATAAAAATAATAAGAGCCTTATTATTTATAATTATTTAAATAAGAATTTTTATTATTAAGACTTTTTATTATTACTTAATTAAAAGTCTTTTTAATATTTTTAATAAAATTAAATTATTAATTTTATTAAAAAATATTATTTTTTATTTTAATAATATATTATTAATATAATCTCTTTTTATATCTATAATAAATAAATACCTTTATTTTCTTATATTTACTTTTAATAAAATATTCTAAGGGTCTATCTTAGGCTTAGCTCTTAAGAGGAATTTAATTAAATAATATCTCTAAACCTAGGGTTAAGAAAAAATAAAATATATTTATAATTAATCTTTTTTCCTAATTAATAGCTTTTTAAGGTCTTTTTAATTTTTTTTTTTTTTTTTATTTATAATAATTTTTAATATTTTTATTTTCTTATAGCTTAATAATAATAATTATATTTATAATTTATTAATTAATAATATAAAAATATATTTTTTTATTTAATTAAATAATATATATCTTTCTTAATATATATTAATAATTTAGAAAAATAAAAATATTAAAAATCTTATATAAGGGTATTAAATTTATTAAAAAAATAAAATATATTAAATTATATAGCTTAATAAGACTTTATATAATATAAATCTTTTAGGGATTTTTTAAAAGGGGGATTTTATACTCTTTTTTATAAAATAAATATAATATAAAATAATAAAAGTAATTAATTAATTAATAATAATAATAATATAACCCGCAAAGGAGCCTAAAAATCCTCTTATTAAGGCCCTCTAAAAGTAATAATAAGGTTAAGCCTATAGCTATTACCTCTTTTTTCTAGATATAAAATTACTTTATAGCTTAAAATAGCTTAGCGCGTTTTTCTTTTATCTTATTATAAGGTAATTTTTATATATAAAAAAAGGAGGTTAAAGCTATAAGCCTAATCTTATAATTATTATTTTTATAGGGCCTTAATAAAAGGATTTTTAAGCTTTTTTATAAGTTATATTATTATTACTATTAATTAATTAATTACTTTTATTATTTTATATTATATTTATCTTATAAGAAAAAGTATAAAATCTTTTTTTTAAAAAATCCTTAAAAGGTTTATATTATATAAAGTCTTATTAAGCTATATAGTTAGTATATTTTATTTCTTTAATAAAATAGCTTTATAATATATTATTATATATTAACTTTAAAATATTTATTATAATAATCTTTTTAAAAGAATTATTAATAAAATACCCTAAAATATTATAGCTAAGAAGAAAATAATAATATAGTTTTTTAGGCTATAGCCTTAAGTAATCTTTTAGCCTAGCCCTTTTATTTAAATTATTAATATATTAAGTATAAATACTAATAGAGTTTTAAAAGGCTATAATAGATTTAATAGTAATTAATATTAAATATATATTTAAAGTTATTTTTTTTTATTTCTTTAAGCTTAGGGATTAAAGGTCTAAGTAAAATAAAATAAGGTAATTAATTAAGGCCCTTAGTATTTTAAATATAATTAAATAATTATATTTATTTTATTATTAATTTAATCTTTATTAATATAATATTATAAAAAAGTTACTTTAGGTATTATTAGATATAATTACTAAGAATAATAACTTAATATATTTTATAAATAAGAAATAAGAAGGTTAAGATATAAATAAAATATTTTATTTTAAGTAAATAAAAAGAGGTCTTATAAAAGATTAAGGGTTAAAGGAAAAAGAGAGCTTTTAAATACTAAGAGAATTATAACCTTAAGTTAAGTAACCCTTACCTTAAGAAAAATATAATTAGTAATTAGTCTTTATAAGCTAAGATAAAAAAGGTATAATTTAAATAAGGGTAAATTACTTTAAAATAACCTTAAATCTTAGGGTTAAGTTAATATTATAATAATAAAGTATATTTTTAATATTATTTTAATTAAGATAAGTTAATTATATAGTCTTTTATTTTCTTATTAACTTTTAAGTTTATATAATAATAAGAAGCTTATTATTTAAAAACCTAGGGTTAATAATAAAAAAAACCTAGGCTTTATAAGTAAGCTATTAATATTACGCTAAATACTTATATAAAAAAACCTAGGGTTAGCTAACCCCTAATTATAATAAATAGTAAGTTTTTATTTTAAGGTAATATATTAAATTAAAGCTATTATATATAAATAAGCTTATATATAGTATTTTATAATATATTTTACTTAAATATATCTTAGAACTAATAGAGGTAATATTATATAATATAAGTAAGTCTTAAATAAAAATAATATAAAGTATTAGCTTAAAAAAAAAGTAAAATTTAATTAAATATAATTAATTAAGAAATTTATTTAATTATAAGTTTAATATTAGCCTTAATAAATTATAGAGATTATATAATATAGCTGCGAGGGTTATAATAAAAATATATTGCGAAATACTCTGCGTATTTATATATATATATATATAACTACTTCGGTTTAATAATAACTACTCTCCACGGGCTTGCCTATAATACTAGCGGTTATCACTGCGCTGCAGGGGCATCAGTCCACGGTCTTTGCGGGTTATCGGACCCCGCAGGCTCCGAAGGGACGAAAAGCCCCATCCAGGTTTAAAGCCCTTTGCGTCATCCACCCCCGTTGGCAGATAAGCAAGTGCCTTAATTGAGATGAGACGGAATGAAACATGCCGTTTGATTGGTAATCATCGAATGAACAAGCTATTTTCCAGAATCATGAGTGACATGAGTTGTGTATTTATTTAGCTGTGGTTGCCTCACAAAACCACTCTACGCACCCCAGTCGAGTCGAGCACACAGCAGTTTGACCAGAGACAAAGAAAAATAAACCCAAGTGTTCTAGCGTTTCTTCAAACTACGATGAGACAAGTGCCTGGAAGTGTCATCTGGCTTGGTCACGATGGCGATCTCTCGCAACGACAGCTTTCAGAGACCTACACCCCAACGGGATCTGACACACTTGTTGGCGTCAAGTATTCTGGTATCAACCCGGCGGACAAGAAGCATTTCCTGATGGGTCTTCATTCGTTCGTCGCCGGCTACGAATTCTCCGGTATTGCTATCGCAGTTGGTCCAGACTCTCCTTTTCAGCCTGGTGACGCTATTTTCGGCATGAATCGGCCACAACACCAAAGACCAGCATCTCTGGGAGCGCATCAAGACTACGCCATTGCAGAAGCCCAGGCATTTTTCAAAGTACCAGAGGGCATGGGGCTCAAGAACGCCGCAGCAATGGTCCTTGTCTCCCAAACGGTCCTTGACGGAATCCTCAATTGTCTAAAATTCGGCCTTCCATCTGCTGGGGTCGATGGGTCTGACCCGACGGGCCGACCAATTCTGATTTGGGGTGGTGCCAGTGGTGTTGGAGTTGCGGCCATCCAGATAGCCAAAGCTGTTGGCTTTGGGCCAATTTTAGCTACCGCATCGCCACAGAATCATCAGGCCCTATGCGACATCGGCGCGACCCAGTGTTTCGACTACAAGAGTCCGACGATCGTAGCAGACATCCGCTCTGCTGTTAAACAAACCGGCAAGAAGCTGAGGGTTGTATTCGACGCGGTAGTCGGCGGCGCGGATCCTTTGGATCCCAACGAGCAGACTCCATTCGAAGAGAGTACACCAGCCTTGGCAAAGAGCTGTTGTTCTGACGAAGACCAGCCAGATAACCTCAAACTGACATCTGTGTTACCTGTTGTCAAAGATCCATCTTACAAGCATGCCATGTGTTGGAGGCCATATGGTGCCTTCGATTTCATCGGTCGCCCGCAGGACCCGCAGGCTCCCTTACGAGTGAGGAAGGCAATGGAATGGCTCGTGCAAGATCATGGGGCACAATGGCGTTTTCCAAATCTGACTGTAGTCCGGGGGGGCACAGCAGGCATCGAAGCGATGGAAAGATCCGCGGCAGGCAATGTCAGGTTTGAGAAGATGATCCTGGAGCATCCAGTTTAAGAAAACACTATTTTTTCATAGAATAATGGCTACGCTTGCATGGAAGTTTTAACGCAGGATGCTTGAATATTGTCCACAGTGCAAAGATACTCCTCCAAAGGCTGCTTGTTGGAAGTGTTCTGGTGGGCATGGAAGACCAGCAACCGGGATCGATCGAATGGCCCTTGCCGGCAGCAGCAAGTAGTTACTTACTCGGGACAGAGAGGCTGTTGATTTAGGGATCGTTTATAGATGATTTCAACATGCGGATGAGAAAAGGGCCATCTCTTATCCAGGGGTGCGGCGTAACATGTGAAGGAATTCATAAGATCCGCTGCCGACTCGACCACTTCGTTTCCTCCTTATGCGGTCATCGGATGACCCTAGCCCAAGTCACTGCTGTCCAAGCCATTAAAGGTGATTTGAGCATTTGACTAAGCGAAGCCAGGATTTCAACGAAGGGAGGCATAATGTGGCACTGCTCATTGTCCTCTAGTTTGAGTGTGCGTACGTCCAGGAGAGATGGACTCTATGTACTTCTAGCTAATCAAGGAGGGAATGTAGATGAATACAGGACGGAAAGGTGTCGCCCTACATACGCCTATCTGCTATTCCTTACAGCCCAGTCCACTTCAATGACTCAACCCACAGCTTGCCGGCCTTTTCCACATCGTAGGCATGGGCACCATAACCGGGCGCATATAGACCTGACGAAGGATCCCATTCCTTCGCAATTTGACAGTCTTCCAGATAACTACCGCCCTTTCCCTCCAAAGCCTTCGCCGTAGCCCCCCACACGGTAGTAGCAGCTCCTTGGTCGGGGTTCTTGAAGATGGAGGCAATGTACGGGTCTCCACCAAGCGCCTGCTTCTGCGCATCAGACATGTGCTGCGACAGGTTGGTGAGTACAGCACCTGGCTGAACGCTCCATGCGTGGATACCCTGCGGACCATATCGTCGCTCGATCTCATTAGCGGTCCAAAGATTGGCAGTTTTGCTGGCTCCGTATGCAGCCATTGCGTCATATCCGCGATCGAAGTTGACGTCCTCGAAGTTGACCTCGGCAAACCGGTGAGCGACGGAGGAAAGGATCACGACCCGAGAGGCGAATGAAGGGGTGGTTCCAGTAAGTAGAGAAGGCCGAAGGAGATTGAACAAGAGGAAATGGGCGAGGTGGTTCGTTCCAAACTGGACCTCAAATCCGTCCTTAGTTCGACCCTCGGGCGGAGTCATCACGCCGGCATTGCAGATCAGAATGTTGAGGGTCTGGCTCTTGGAAAGGAACTCGGCCGCGCAAGATCGCACGCTTTCGAGAGACTCGAGATCAAGCTCAATAAGATGAACCCGGTCACTGTCGACTAGGTCCCCCAGAGCAGTCCTCGCCTTAGCGAGGTTCCGAGCGGTCAGATACAAAGTCATCCCTGCTAGGTAGAGGGCTTTTGCGGTTTCGACACCAATCCCAGAGGAGCAGCCAGTGATGAAGGCGACCTTCCCGGATAGCTTCCCAACCAACTCCTCGTCTTGGATGATCTGGGTAGCACTTGGGCGACTATCCCCTGGGCCGTTGGGGTGTTCATGAACTTGGGCGTAACGATTGGCCATGGTAGTGGATATAAGATTGATGAAACGAAGTATGTCAAGGGGGGCACGCGGGCAGATTTACGATGAGTAGGTGAGAGAGATGTGGCTCTACGAGAATGGCCTCAGTGCCGTATATATATGATTTTTGCCCTGGAAAATTGCTGTTCAGGTAGTTACATCACCAAACTGACGTTGGCAACTGTGCCGCTCTTCTCTTGGGCGGGCTCCGAAGAAACCCACTCGAGTTACTGACGCAACTCGCATTGATTGGGAGCCGGAGGCCGAATGGAGAAAGTAGAGTGGGAGGGGACTCCGGCATTGTTATTAGCGCGTAAGCCAGATGCATGACTTGATTGAGCGACTGAAACCTTGCCCCAGATATTAAGTTATACACTAACGCAACTGGATTACGCGCTAATAGGCCCTGGACCACCCAGTGCAGAGTCCCAAGTCAAAGTGAGATTCGTGAGGCAAGGTGGCAGTTGCACCTTTGTCCCACGACGGGCGTCATTTACTCCTCGAATGGGCACCAACACAGGTTCATACTTCAAAAACAAGCCTCTTCTCGCCTCTTCTCCCTCTCCAATAGTTAGTCCCCTCTATAATCTCCGTGCACCCTCGTAGGAGAAACCCCCATTTTCGTAAGAACGCAGGATTCGCCTCCCAAGCTCGGGGATCCCACGACCCTCCCCACACAATCAGCGAGGGCTTACTGTCGAGACCCCGCGGATCGTCCACCACGAGAAGGTCCTCACACAGCTGATCATCATCCACCAGCCCAGCTTCCATATACATGAGCATATTATCACGAAGCCGAGGGAAAGGGAATAAATCAATCCATGGATGATGCACTACCATTGCCTGAAGAGATGTTGGCTGTAGTGCGGGGGGGCATGATGTGGCCGGTTGTGGGTTGTTGGAAAGTTGGGGCCCATTAGTGCTGTAAGGGGATATGGCCTCGTCGCGGCAGAGCCCTTCTGGCGGGAATCCCATCGAGATGGCGTTCCGGGCCAGCGCGTTGAGAACGTTCAGTCGGATGAGGACCGGCAGATACGCCGGCCGGGGCGCCTGTAGGGAGTAGTCCTCGTAGGCTTGCCTAATAAGACCAGTGATTTGGTGGATTCGATGAGGGCACGTCAAAAGAGTACAGCCCTCGAAAAGAGTTGCAACCTTGTCATCCGTGTCGTAACGGGCGCTTTCGGGGAGTCTTGTCAATGAAACCTGCTGGGCCTGAATCTCATTGCCTGAGTTGCTGATATCGCTTCTTGGAGGATGAACGGTCAAGCAACTAGAGCTCGACTGGCTAGCTTGATGTTTTTTTCTGCGACCTAGAGAAGCATTTCATAACTCCAGTCAGCCCTTTATTCGGCTCACGCAGTAGCTGCTCACCAAAACCAGAAAAGAGTTGACTGACGATAAGCTCGCTGGCTGAGGCGGTTCTGAAGTTTCTTCCTCTGCGCCTGATTCGTCACACCCGTCCAGTCATCGCCCGGTTCCCAAACATCAGGCCGTGTGCTCATCGTGACTAGAGTGGGAATCAGGTCCATGGTGGCAAATAGCTTCGTAAATGCGAATGGTGTTTAGAGCAAAAGTCCGAGATAGAACTGCAGGGGAAGAAGTGGACCTTGATGCAAATGGCTTACCAGCCCGTACAAATAGCCCCACCAGTCCTCTGACGCCATGATCATGTGATTATATAAGGTTGACTCTGCCACGCCCATTGGAATGCTACGTAGTCAGGTAGTAAGGCTCTACCACCTGAGTGTGGGTAAATGTTAGCGGCCGCATTTTTTGTCTCACTGCTTTGCAGGGAGGTCTTGTCTGGTTGGTTAGCCAAGTTAGCTCTTTTCTCAGTAGCAGAGGCCCTCAACCATCGCTCCATTGGCCTTGTCTGGCAACTCTGCTTCTGCATATACTGTAGAAGCATTCGAGAGAAATTACGGTGCGTTATACCGTATTGACAAGTGATTGTTCCCGTTTAATAAACTCGGAAACTCTCGAGTGCCGACATGGCCTATGGTAAAACATGGTCAACTTACTAGAAAGATTGTGTTGTAAAGTAGCGACTCCCCATCTCAATTTACAGTCTCCAAGACATCAGCTGTTCATTCGCCAATCGCCATCTCGGGCTAGGGAAGGTGTTGCTGCCGTCATGGAACTTGTCAAGGAAGCGATCGTTGACAAGGAGCTTGAGCAACGTCGTTTGACGACGGTGTTGAGAGGCTCGGCGCACGATGACAAACCTTGAAGCGAGCGCTCCAACATGTGCTCACATAGAAGTGAGGGTAGTATGAGTAGTATGAACACAGAGTACTCAATCAGGAGCCCCAGTACTGTACTATTTTCTATGTCCACATCTTGTTGTCAACTTCAAGGATTGGACGCGTCTGGGTAACCCTACCTACCCTACAACCCAGTACCTGGAGCCAATTGCGACGCGCGTCCTTATCTAATCAGGTCACTCCCTTGCAGATCACCGTCATCATCATCCCTTGATTCACTTGATCTGACCTTGCTTCAGCATTTGGGAAGAGGACACGTCGGTGGCCAAATTCATCCATTATGCCTCTGCCAGATCATGCGGGCCGCTCTGGCTCTACTACGCGAGAGACTCTCGACCAGTACCCTCTGCTTGAGCCTGAAGAACAACGCGACGAGACTGCCGTTCAAGCTTCCAACCACAGACAGCGCGATGGAAATGCCGCGGCAAAGGTGATGCGAGAGCTTGGGATATCGCCCGAGCGCCGCATCAAGGTGACCCCCGAAGATGACGCTCGCGTACTACGGCGTATCGATCTCGTTGTTCTACCCCTGATGTTGGCTGTCTACTTCTTGCAAGGTGACATGGCTGCTCCTTTCCGGGTTTAAGCTGCACTTGACTGACTTCAACACGCAGGTCTTGACAAGGCGACAATGGCTTACGCATCCATCTTTGGCATTATAGAGGACACGGGCCTCAAGGGCGATCAGTTCTCCTGGCTAGGCTCCATCGTCTATGTTGCCCAGCTCATAGCGCAGTTTCCCCTGGCATGGTTGCTTGTGAAGTTGCCGATTGGTAGGTTCACCAGCCTCATGGTTGTTCTTTGGGGTCTCACCCTCACCCTGATGGCTGCGGCACATACCTTCAAGACCCTGCTTCTCGCTCGCTTCTGGCTGGGTGCCTTTGAGGCCAGTATTGCACCGAGCTTTATAGCCATCACACAGATGTTTTGGCGCCGTCGGGAGCAACCTCTGCGAATGTCTTACTGGTATGCCATGAACGGATTCACAAATCTGGTATGTTTTACCACTTAGATGATCTACTCTGCTCTTGGGCTGATGAGTTTTAGTTTGGGAGTTTGATTACGTGGTGGCTTGCCCAGTTTCAATTTGGACTCAGACCCTACCAGGTACGCTACCAAAACGACCTCGTATGGCCCTTACGAGCGGGCGAATAACTCACCATTTATTCTAGACAATCTTCATCTTCTTCGGCATTGCCACTGTCCTGTTCTCATTCGTCCTGTTTGCGTACATGCCCGACTCTCCGGCAGAGGCCAAGTTCCTCAGCAAGCATGACAAGCTCATCGCGATCGAGCGACTGAGAATGAATCAAACTGGCGTCATGTCGCGCAAATGGCGATGGGACCACTTGTGGGAAACAATCCGAGACCTCAAGACGTGGCTGTGGTTCGCCCTCATCTTCAGTATCTCGTGCGTGCTATCTGCCCCAAACTTGCGTCTCGATTTAATCTTGTTCCAGGGTTCCTTCTGGTGGTGTCGCCTCCTTCGGTCCCCTGCTCGTCCGGTCATTCGGCTTTGACTCGTTCCAGGCTATTCTATTCAATGCCCCTTTTGGCTTGGTACAGCTAATCTCTACCGTGGGCGGCTCATTCGTAGCCACCAAGTATCGCAAGAAGGGCCCGGTTATAGCATTTCTCACCTTGTTCCCTATCGCAGGTTGTATGATCATGCTATCAACGCCACATTCGGCTGACCGCAAGGCGACCCTGCTATTTGGCTACTATATGATCTCCGTATTCCCAGGCATAGGTGCGTCTGCTGCTCTGTTGCTCAATCATGACAGAATTAACTCGCGTCCAGTCCCCTTGATCTACTCTTGGTCCTCCTCTAATACCGCCGGCGACACCAAAGGCAAATGCAACTCATCTGCCTTATTCATTGGCCAATCCCTCGGCAACATCATTGGCCCTCTGTTGTACAAACCCTCGGAGGCACCCGAGTATTTTCGGGGTCTGTATTGGAATCTGATACTGTACTGCTCCATCATAGTTCTCGTCGGCATCACGAGCATCTACCTTGCCCATCTCAACCGTGATCATAGCCGCCGTCGCGTACTGGCTGGAAAGGACGCCATCATTCAAGATTACAGCTTGCACTCGCTGGAGGAGGCGGACCGACTTCGGAGAATAAAGACGATGGAGGAGCAGCAGGTTGATAATGTACCGGATGAGACGGGACGTCGTGTGGGCTCGCGCGCATTTGATGACTTGACCGACTTGATGAACGACGAGTTTATCTTTGTTTTCTGAGCATCTAAATCCAATTTCTTCCGCCAAAGATTAAGACATTAGCATGATCAGATAGGCTGCTTCAAGCATCAAGATAGAGAATCTTGTACTGGGACGCGAACTATCATGACATTATCGCAACAGCTGGGACAGTAGGCACATTGTCTAATGATGGATGGGAAAGGCTAATAGAGACCGCTTCCCTCTAAAATATGTGTTTTCGATATTGATTTGCCCTTGGGCTTGGGACCCTGCCACTTTGAGTGTCATCAATATTCCCTTTGCATCTCATATTTACGGATTACCTGGATATTGCGGACAATAAGTAGGGCAAGCAGAAACACCACCAGTCAGCCGAAGTAGGGCGATCACATCAATTCAAAGTTATACCCTCTGCACCTGTCACGCTGAGCACCTGAACGCCATTTCCCACCACCATCTCAAATTGAACCAACCTCGTCCATCAAATATTTGAAGGCCACTTCGGCAGAGACCCCCTTCTTGGATATGTACTCTTTCCTCTAGTTAGCGCATAGTATGTCATTAAGGTTAAGGGAATGACTTACTGTGGTGAGGAAACATAGCATCGCGCTCCTTCTTGTCCATAGCGTTCAGTTCTTTCGAGACTCTTTCAAACTCCTCTCTAAAAATGAGTGTCTTGTACTTGGGAGCATTTTCCTGGGCATCACCGGCGACAGAGCCATGAGTTGCAATGTCGGAGACCGGAACTTGGCTGTTCTTTTCCTCTTCATCCTCTCGAACCTTGTTGGCTGTTTGGATGGAGGCATAATGTTGCGCAAAACTCTCAGGCGGCCACACCCTAGGTGTAAAGTGTGCAGGCGTAGTTTCGGGAGGTAAATCGAGGTTTGGACCGAGTTTAGAGAAGGGGACAGCATCCCGTCTGGTGAGGAAGTCCTTTGCCTTTCGTGCTGTCTCCTTGTCCATGCTGCGTCTTCAATGCAGCTACCTTTTGCTTGCTATGGGCGATTGGGAGAGCGTCAAATTGAGGTGCTTGGCAAAGATAATGGTCTTGTTGTTATTGTTGTTTGGTAGAAGTTTGTGAAGGGCGAGGTAATAACCTTATTAGATATGGGTAGCATGTGGCATTTTGCGAGTTGAGTCATCGCACGCCCCCAACATTCAGGGAGTAACCGCCTGTCAACAACACAAAATGCATTCGGGGTGCAAAGTTTGGAAATAAAATTTTGTCGTGTGACAATATAACCCGATTGTCTCGTTATCTTTCCAGTATTATATTTCACTCTATCAAAAGCCTGGTGGTGTATCAAGATCACCGGGCTCACTCAACAATCTGGATAAACAAAGTCAGATTCTGCACGACTGGCTGCCTGTCGAAGATAAAAGCACCGCCTTGCATACAGTACTCACCCACTCCCATAAACGCAATTCTACCTTGCGACAGGACCACTGATGCCTCCACCGTCGGCATCTTCATGTAGCTCAACTACTCTCATAGGTAGACAATCAGAGCTTCTGACGCCATAGGAGTTACCTCAAGCTTCCCTTTTTGAATTTTCAATGTTTCAATCTTCCTGGCACCGCGAAGCCTGCAGTTTTCATTGGAAAAAGTTTGACCTGTGATGGAAACGTCAGCAGAGAATCCTCAGAAAAACGTCCAGCCGAGCCATCAACAATATTGAACACACCTCCAATACTGAGCTCAAGAGAAGCATCAGTTTGTCCCAAGGGAATCCTTGTCTCGCTACTGGGCGCAGTCATGCCATTGTGTTCAAAGATGACGTGAACTAGCCATTTGGCAATTCACCGAGATGTTGCATTCAAGCTCTAACTAACATATTTTAGATGGAACATTCTCTCGTACGGAGGTTAGAGCAGGCAATTATATACCCCATGAGAGGCTTATCCTTTCATAGTAATATAGTTAGGTTTGACTCTTCTTCTGCAGGCTATAGAAGTTAAAAAAAAAAGGCCACTATGTTAGCATCGGGTCATGATGCTATGATGTTTGGATTGCTGGCCCAAAGGTCGCGTCCATTTCGAGGTTCTGGCCATGAAACCCCGTTTCACCTGGTCCATAATGGTCGGCAACGCCAAGAATGCTTTGCTTGGATTGTTCATACCGAGAATATAGGGCCTGCCGACGGACCTAGCGCTAGATATTGGCAACAGGTTCAAGTCGTCCACCGTCCTCTGATGTGTCATCTCAACCACCAAGTCATCCTCAGTTGCATTAGAGAACGCGTACAACTTCCTGTTGTACACTTTGGTGGCAGCCTTTACAGTCTGGTTGTAGGCTGTGTTGCACTGTGTTAGCATCGGGTCATGATGCTATGATGTTTTGACAATCTGTTCTTTATTATAGTTGAAGCCTGCCCCTTGATGAGTTAAGCCAGAAGGCCGCGGGCGGGAATGTGCCTGCCTGCTTCAAACGACAGGAACTGAACTGTCTCCGGGATATGCTGCGCTGTTTAGTGGAGCCGCATAGCTACCCAAATCCTCAGGACGTGCATGAGAGTGGGTTTCTCTCAGGGATGACCTGTGATCTATCACAGCATAGAGTTTCGCCGAATGAGATGTTGGCGCTGGCAAGTCTTCTTGATGGAGATTCAGTAGTCCAGATTGACCCCGAAGTTGTCGACAGCTGGCTGTGGGAGTCAGTCGGCGCAGAAAGTGTACCCGTGATGGATCAGCCCGCGGCAGACTGTTAGATGTCGGGTGTAAATATGACAGGAATTCTAAGAGGGAAACTCCTTGGACTTTTCGTCTGTGAGTTCCCAATGTTCCATAAACTAGAACCGTGACGACCTGCTTTCCTGATATTGGTGCGGTGGCCCATGAGTTCCTGTTAGTACTCTTGGGATTATGTCGAACACCTAACGTCACATTAGATAGGGAATGGCTGGCCGACAGATATCATAAAAAGATCAGCTTCGCGGCTATCTGATACCATTTTAGCCAACAAAAAACAAGGGCCTCTAACAAGAAAATTTGCCCTAGCCTGAGAGAGGCTAGAGGTCAGCTCGCCACGACACCTCCCCACTTTCACCTCTCCTATTAGGGTTTTATGCGTCAAACTATCGATGTCGATCACAGCATCATTTCTGCCCGAGGTTTTCAGCTCGCCCAAGACCCAGATTCAACCCAAAGAACACACCCTCTGCCATCTATAGGGCCTCAATGTCAAGTGCACCCAAACCCCGGTTTTCGTCGTCAATAGCCGATACAATTGTCTGAAGATCAGAAGGGTCATTGATCTGATAAAGAGACCCCTCAATGGCGTTATAGAGGAAGTATTGGCTATCGCCAAGCTCGAAGAGGGACAGGGCCTCTCCCGTGTAGGCCTTCATAGCGAAGAGCGGTTTGACGTCACCATTGAGGCCGTATCCCTTAATGAGCTCGGCTACGTCGCCATACTGGCCCCACTGCATGTCGCCTCCCATTTCTTCATAGTCGTTTGTCCAGTCACTTGGGGGCTCGATCTGTGCGCAGTTGGTCAGTCATGGGCTCATGCGGGATGGTGGCCGGAAGACCGCCTTGGAAGAGCTTTACATCCGTGTTGGTCACAATTGTGCCGTTGATCTCCTTTACGTAGTTGCTCATGTTGGGCTTTTGCAATATGAGAGAATCCGACAGGAATGAAGGGTGTAATGTGAAGAGGTATTGAGTTGGTATGGGGCCGGGAGTGATAATGGGTGAATACGTTTCTTATATGCACCTCCAGGATAGCATGGAGCCACTGACGTCACCTGGATTCTAGTCTCGAGCTGAAGGCCGAAGTGTCCGTGGGTATGCAGATCTTGTACAAAACTCAGTCAACTGATGACGTTGACTCTGAGACATGACAGCTGTCTGGAACAAGATCTTCCGCTCAGCTGTCTCCTTTCACTAACGGAAGCCTTAATTTCGCAATCGGTATTTCAAAGCATTGTTACATTGGGCTATGATGTGTCGTCTGTTAAAATCATGATGGCACCCGGGTCGATGAAAAATCGAGGCACTTGGGTAAACCCTTCGGCTGATTCTCCCCTAAAGTTAATTGATAGAGTGCAATAAGAATAGAAGTAGACAACGAAGATCTGAAGTTTTACTTTTATTATAACATTTCTTTAGTTAATTATGCTCAATACTCATCTGATAACCAACGCTCTTGATATTCTGGTGTCTCGTTTATTTCTCGACCTGCGACGGTGGTCTTTGACGTTGTACCTGATATAATTGGTATAGGAGCCTACACTCCTGCGATGTATGACGCCCCACGTTGAGCCGTAGTCTGAACGACTTATAACTTTTTGGTTTAAAGCTGATCTGTTGATAGATTCATGAACAGGTAGACGATTGAAGGATCTGCAAGCATAGCTTGCCTTGGAGGTCCTTTACAAAGCGTTCAAGCCACTCCCATAGTAGTCTAGTAATAATCACATGTAGAATGAAAGGTCTATTAACCTAGGCCCTATTAGCCTCATGAGCGGTGAGCCCAAGCTCTACTATCTTCTTCTCTTACTCCGCGGCTGCCTTCAGCCTGTGGATCGAATTCCGTGCGAGGTGCAACTGGAGCCCTTGTGTTGTCTTGCAAATAATACCTCAGGATGACTTCAGTAAGAGGCTATGCAGCTTGTCATAAGTAGCCCATTGTGATTACCGATGAAAGGAGTGGGAGTTCTCATCTAGGGATTTGTGCATTTCTAATTTGACATAGATCCAAGCCGAAGAGGCTTAATCCGGAGCTGAGTTTAGATAGGCTGCAAGGCTACCAACAGAAGAAATCTGTGGAAGGCGCGAGTTGATAATCAGATATAGCTAAGTCGGGGCAAGCATTTGTTAGCCGGATAAGTGCTAATAAAGCGGCTGCGAAACCTACCTGTAGAGCAGTCCAGGAATGGGTATTTTTGTGCAAACTCCTGGCTAATCTTCCATCCCAAAAAATTGTCAATCCCCAGAAAGTGGGCTACATCAGTTCCAGGGTAACTCTCAGGTGACTGAGGCGAGCCTTTGCTGCAACCTCGGGGTAGGGGTTCTTCAGTTAGCATCCGCCGATCCAGCTCTGCGATAATAGCCTCTTCCACTGGGTCCGCAACAGGCCCGTACATGGTCTGCATCTCAGGGCCAATCTCGAACAGGACCCAAGAGGCGTCAGTAAGGTAGTTCCGGCAAGCACCACTTTGTGCACATCCAGACTTGTCTCGACGAAGGATCTGATTCTCGAAGATGTCAAGCACATTGACAGCTACACCCCGCTGTGGTTGCTCGACAACGGAGTTGAGGACGAGATCCTTTGTCAAAGTATCCAAGTCAACGGATTCGTGATCCAGCACCAACTGATCTCGTAGCTCAGGCCAGTTGAAGAGGTCAAGGCCCCAGAAATGGGTAGGTTGTCTGGATTGTAGTGGTGTTGGGCGGAATGGCGCTGGCACCTTGTCCTTGGGTTCGAGACCAAGCCGCCAACTCAGGACTTTTTCCATGTACCTAGCCCCATTCTGTTTGGTCAGTAAGGCGTTGGGTGCTAAATCTAGTCATAACATGACTTACCACACCATAGACATATGACCCTAAACCCATGCAGCGAGTCCCAAAGTCTATTGCAACGCGGACGAGCTTCTGGTTCCACTCATCAACCTGGTTTGGTAGTGTAGATGTCGATCTCCTCTTGATATACTTGTCGCAAGCGTCAAGAAGTTTAGATCCAAAGACGGTTATAGATGTTATGACAATTTGGTCTTGAGAAAGCATCCATCCTGGTAAAGGCATTGCCAATCCTGCCTCATCATGCTCATTCACTGGCCAGGTACTGGCACAGACGTTTAAAAAATCTGAGTAGCTCTCGAGGGCGTCATTATGCAACAGCTGGAGGTTCGATGTACCTGGATCAGTCCTTTGAACCGGTGCAGTCGCGCTGCCAGTATCAGGCATAGTGTGGGGGCTTTGGTGAGCTAGTGGCTCTACTTCCGCAAATGGTGACACTGAAGAGTCGCGGTGTCTCTCATCGGCAGGAGGCGTGTCTGTATCTTGGGTTCCCCCGAGTACCTTGTCGAACACCTCATCATCTGTGACATGTTAGTGATTTGGTAAGAGTAGGCACGGACAAAGAAAGAGAAGCGCAGGCCACAGGGATAGCGCCGAGGTTACTTACCTGCCGCGGCCGAAGCTGCGTTGCTCAAGCTTAGTAGCTTTTTTCGCAACCGGAGAAGAGCATCCTGTAGTCGCCTGTTTTCCTCCATCAGCTTGAGATGGGTCTCCAGTAAAGTTGCATAACGACTGCCCTGATCCCCAGAAGCAACCGCCTGCTGTAGCAAGGTAACCGTCTCCTCAAGACTACGCACGTGCGCAAGGTTCTTCTCGCGGAGGCACTGCTGGGAGATGCGGTTCTGCGCCCTCTTGCGTCCTTGTTCCGCTCCGTCTGGCGTAGGGTCTGCTTTTCTCTTTGCTGGTCGGCGGCGAGAAGGCTTGTTGTTTGGGGGCATGATGGCAGTTACTTGGCCTTGGCAGAGTTAACAGTTCGATAGTAGTGGGGATCGAAGAATGCGATGGGACCCAGTGAGGATTCCCCGGGTATTTATGTTGGGGACCCTGGCCGGGGATCTCATGTACCCCGGCTCCGAACAAAGCTAGTTCCCGCCTCCTGCGCGGGGTCAGGGGCATGTGCCCATGGGACGGATCAATGGAGGCGCTAGAGACGCGGATTGATGCGGGGTCCCCTCGGCTTGGAAGAACCAAAGTTGCTTCCATTTCCTTTTGCGTGGAATAGCTTGAGGCGAGTGTGGGGAGGGATGACCTACCCGGGTCGCCGAGCTGACCGGCTCTCCCTATCCATGCATATCGCTGTAGAGCTTCCGTGACCGAATTGTCTCATCAACAACACACGAGGAAGAATAAATAGCAAGGTTGTGGAACGGTTTATTCTTATTTTGACTTCTTCTACCACCCAACAAGTTCCTCTGGCACTTCCACAATCTTGTCTCTCAAATAATCAGCAAACCCCTTCCCGAACGCGTCCAATCTGGTCGAGCTGCTAACGCCCCGGCCCAGAATGCCATAGATCACAAAATGCACAGCAAAGATGCGCCCAAACTCGACCCGTTCGATAGTGTAGCTATCATCCGCGTCGTCACCAAGAAGGCACCACATCTGTTCCCGCGAAAGATATGTCCGCAGCCAGTCCCACTGACTCTGAGTGCGTACAAATACTCCCACGTTGAGGTTGCCACCCTTGTCGCCGGATCGTGCAAGTGCCACGTCTCCGAGTTTGATCCTCCTCTTCGAGCCAGTGAGAGCAATCGGAGAAGCCGTATCGTAGCTGTCTCGGCTGGAGAGCGGTCTAAAAACAGGTGGGATCCCGGCGTCGATTGGGGAATGAATGGATGGGGAAGCAGTGTCGTTGATGAACGTGACTCTCTCTCGAATGGCTGACTGGTCCCAAAGAGCAGGGTAGTAGGCAAGAAAAGGCTTAGGCAATGCGGTGCGCATATCCAGAGAGCAGTGAAATCCTGATTTTCAATACTTAGCAAGCTTGACACATGTGCAACCAAGTCTGCCATGCTGTACATGGGGCTCTTACCATGGAAGTGTTTGAGTGAGATATCTGAGATGGCTTTGGGAATCAACATCAGAGACTTGGAGTCCCTGCCCTGCGCTATTATTCGTATATACATGGTGCTGCTATCTTGTGTACGAGGGTTATCGGCCGGTACTCCCACTCTTTAATCTCGAGGTTAGTACTTGATTCTCATCAACTCGCCGACAAAAGACTTACCGCTGGAACTCCAGGATATCCATATCATTGGCTTTGTCCCCAAGCTGAAGCCTCATCTGCTTCTCGAGCAAGTCGCATTTCGCCTCCCAGTCATATCCAGCTGTGTTCAGCAGCAACTGAGACTCGTAGCCACCCTTGTAGAAGATGGCCACTTTTGTCGATGGCGGCGGAGGTAGGCCTCGGATTCCACTAACACGAACCCTACAAAAGATGTTAGCAACCGCGAAACCCGGATGCCATGAGCATTATTCACCGGGATCTGGGCGCGCAACTTACCGGTCAGGCCCAACTTGCTTGATAGCGACTTCATCAAGGACAGCCTTCGAGTCACTATGAAGGTAGATGTTCCCTTGGAGCTCGTAGAGAAGCTGGCACTTTACTGTATCTTCGTCCACAAACCCACCTGTGCCGGGGTGCTTTGTTATCACGCAAGATCCATCTGCGTCCACTTCTGCAATGGGAAATCCTGGATGGGTGAAGTTCTGCCAGCCGCCATATTTTGCCTCGGTAAAACCAGCATAGTTCCCTCCGGTCACGTAGGCCGAGCATTCAATCAGATGGCCAGCAACCAACCCGCCGGCCAGCTGGTCGTAATCCGTGTCACTCCATGACCACCAGTACCACGCGGCAGCGATGACGGGGGAGGCATCGGACACTCGACCTGCAATGACAATGTCAGCACCGTTTCTGAATGCGGCAACGATCCCGCGAGCGCCTAAGTAGGCATTGGCTGATACGATTGCTTCAGGATTTAAATCAGAAGGCAGCGTCATCCCTTGCTTGAACTTGACATCGTCGCCCACCGAGTCAAGATGTGGCAACGGGGAGGATTCTGCAACTTGTATGCGCTGACGAACTTCAGGGAGGACGTCATCACCAGAGATATACGCCACGGTCAAGTTGGCATTCCTCTCCTTCGCCAACTCCGCAACAGCCTCGGCCAATCCTTTTGGGTTGAGGGCACCTCCGTTGAGGGCAACTTTGATTCTCTTTGTATTGATCACATCCATAGTCATTTTCAAGCCTTCCAAGGCAGAGGATTCGTATCCAGGGTGTTTTCCGTTGGCGAAAGCCTCCGCATTTGCCGCTAGGTTGACTTCTGTCGATCATGTTCAGCTCTGTTCAATCCGCAGACCAATATGCTTACCCGCAAGGTAGTCACCGGTGATAAAGTCGATATCTCCAAGAGTTGCTTGTTTCAGCATCTCCTCCGCAGGGTCACCTGTATGACAGCGTCAGAGCCTGGCACCACATACATACTGGAAGATTAGACAGCCAAACCGCAGTAGCCAGAACAGTTGGCAATGCGAACGGGTCGCTTCCCCAGCTCTCCTTGCCTCCAAGACGTCATGGTGATGGTGATGGTTTGATGTTAGCTTTTGCTCTTGCTTTACCCTTTATTTCTTTCTTTCGAGGGATTATTTCGTAAGAAGTCACCAAAGTAGTTCAAGATGCCAAGTGCCGGGACCAAATAACAGCGTGAGTGGCTGGGATGGGTTTCGGCGATATATTCCCAACCGCTTTTATGGCAACCTCATTCCATAATATTAGATCACCCAGAGACAGCTTACGTAGCGTGGAATGGGAGGCATCGCTCACTCTCTCTAGTGATCGGCATCGCATGGGCTTTTTCTCATGGTACCGAGGTTTCCGCTGAAGTATCTGACTCACCAAAAGCTGACACATACATTGATGCATCGCCGAACAAGCCGCTCAACCCCAGGTTTTTTCCTTTTCTGTTTTAGCCGTGTCAATAATGTAACGAATAAAATAGATACCGATATTTCATGCGTGAAAAGTTGTGCCATTGCTACTGAGCCGAAGCCTACGCCTCGCGACCAAGAACTATGGACAGCTACTCTATCCAAAAAGAAAGTGCACGCATCTTGCACGATAATCTCCTACATGATGAGCGGCTCGCTTTGCCACATTCTTTCACCGAGAGCGCGGAGAAGATTACTTTCATTGGCGACCCGAAGCCGTTCATCCCCACGCCTTGCAAGATCACCGAATCTGTCTCTTCCTTGACTGCCCTCCTGGCGGCAGCGGCTAGTGCTGTCGCTGCTGATCGTTATGGTATTGGATATCAGAAGATCGAAGTCAACACGTGAGTCATGCATTGTTTCGTTGAGTTAAGTAAGGGGGGTGTATGATCGGGACTAATTAGGAATAGGGATCTTGCCTCTATCTTTTTGGAATCTGTTCTTCTCCCCACGGTCAATGGCAAGACGTTCCTTGAGCACCCACAGATCATGTCCGAGGTGAAGAAGGGAGACTTGTATGACCTGAACCTACCTATTCACGTCGCGGCTACGAATGTCTATAAGACAAAAGATGGCCGCTTTTATCACCTTCACGGATCCATGAACCCTGGGCCAACAATGACAATGCTTGATGTTAAAAAGCAAGATGTCACTAGAGACGAGGCCATCCAGATCTACGCAGAGAAAGTGGCCCAGTATGACGCAAAGTTTCTCGAAGACAAAGCCAACGACGAGCTCTGCCAAGCCGGGGTGACCTGTCTTACACCCGACGAGTTCTTCGCCTCCGATCACGGGAAAATCATCGGCGCAGAGCCTTTGTGGAATAAGACAAGCCTGCCCGCGCCTCGCAGTACTTGGCCAGAGCCTGACCCTGAAGGCTTCAAACCTCTAGCAGGTATTCGCATCATCGACTTCTCGCGAGTTATCGCGGCCCCGGTTATCTCGAAACTATTGGCTGTCTTGGGTGCAGAAGTGATCAAAGTAACGAACGAAAACCTTCCTGATCTATCTGCTCTATGGATCGACCTTAGCACCGGCAAGAAAGATGCCAATATCGACATGAAGACTGCAGAAGGCAAATCTACCTTTACGAAACTTGTCGAGGGGGCTGATGTTCTTATCGATGGGTACCGACCAGGCGCACTGGCACGGCTTGGTTTTGACTCAGACAGCTTGCGCAAAATCAACCCAAATCTGATCTACGCACGAGAAAATTGCTACGGCTTCAAAGGTCCTCTGGCTCACCGATCTGGGTGGCAGCAGATCAGCGATTGTCTAGTAGGCATCTCGTGGCTTCAAGGTCAGTTCATGGGATTGGATGAGCCAGTCGTTCCATTGCTACGTAAGTATTCCACGCAGGTTCTTTCACGTGATCAATCTACTCACTGTACTTATAGCGAATTCAGACTACCAGGTCGGCCTGGTTGGCGCTATCGCCATTTTACAGGCCTTGTTAGAGCGCACTCAACAAGACGCAACGTACAACATTGATGTTAGCTTGACGCAGTACAACATCTGGTATTACAGGCTAGGGCAGTACAACGAGCTACAGTGCAAAGAGCTCTTGTCTCGTAACCAGGATTTCCATGTCAGGCATTTTGATGAGATGCAGACATTGCTTGTCAAAACCCATGCAGCTATCAAAAAGGTCCGACCGGATATTTTTGAACACCCAGAGTACTTTTGGAAGATACCTGGCAAGGAATGGGGTACTGAAGATGACATCTCTGTTCTAGCTCCGGCGTTCAGACTCGAGAAGTCATGTCTAGAATATCTAATCCCATCAGGATCGCGGGGACGGTCTAGACCAGAGTGGTAGACTTTGCGGTCTGGCTGTTGCGAGATTGTGATACAGAGAGAGAAAGGCATAGAATTAGGTTAAATAGAGCTCAGTATCGTATATTGCACCTGAGTCTAGAGTGTGAGAGAAAAAAAAAGGTTCTTCCGCCATGCTTCACCGAACGTCGGATTGTGGTAACATTGTGAATCTATGAAAACAACAACATGGCCATGATAAGAGAGCACAGTTATTAGCCCATTCTGGTGGTAAATCCTAACAGATTGAATATGGAAACTCAGAGCAACCCTGTGTGGCTGCTGGTGCCCGTTGTCGCTCTAGCCTAACAAGGTTGCAAAGCAGAGCAAGGTAACTGGTACTGAACACCGGCACGCTCTCGTGCACTCCCCCTTAGCCCCTCACGATCTGTTTCGAATTGCTCCAGAGTCATAGTCTCGTGACGGAGTTCACGAAGAGTCCGAGTCCGAGCCTTTCTCCCAAAGCTAAAGTAGCCCGTCTTGGCGCTCGAGGTGTGTCAGAAATTTCTTTGTCAGAAATATCTCCCCTTGTCGCTGACCCACTAACTAGGTAGCTTGGTGTGTTGAACCGGCTCACACAACTTCGGACCGGCTGTCCTCTTTCACCTACGCCCGCCTACAAGATGCGGCTCAAAGTGAGGGGTATGCTTAGGTCATGGGCATAATTTGGCCTTCTCTTTCTTGTTATGGCTTGCTGTGCGGTAGCCGCTTACGTCGTTTTTCGATTTCTTGGAGCGTACGAGAAGCTGCTCTACTCTCTTAAACCACCCTCTGATGCCTCCAAAAGTCTCAATGTGGAGAAGCCAGTGTTCGAGGCCGTGACAAGAGCCTCACAAACACAAGCACAGGTCCATGTCTTCAATTTAGATGGCCTCACATGCGGTTCCTGCGTCACAGCCCTTCGTACCGCCATCGAGGAAGTTCCTGGTGTTCTTCAGGCATCTGTATCCCTCGCCTTGCTCCGAGCTCGAGTCACAGCCACTGAGGGAGTGACACAGACGACCATCATAAACGCGATTCAATCTGCTGGCTATGGTGCCGACCCCGTCCCTGTGTCCAACTCTCATGGCTGGGCCAACCTTCTGTCTTCGATCCAGGCGCCATTGGACAACAGGAGACGTAATGTTCTGGTTTGGCGACGTGCCTTCACTGTCTCGACCCTGGCGTCGCTAGCCATCCCTTTGATCCGTTGTGTATCCAGTATGTTGCTTGGGTCAGGTGCCTTTATCGATCCCTTCCTATGTGTAGCCGTTACTGCCAGTCTCGTGGCCAGTTCCGGTATTCACATTGAGTCAGCGCGTGCAATATGGCACCTGCGTAAACCCGATATGTCGACACTTGGCTCGCTTGGTATCCTTCTCTCGCTGATACAGGGGATTTCTCGAGCCTGCACGGCCAATCAGTATGGCACGTATCGGTTTTACCATCCTGCCCTGGATTCTATTCCGATCCTATCTACTTGCGTACTGGGCAGTCGACTACTCAAGACCATCTTGACTCAGCGTAGCCTCGACTTTGGTTCGCCTCTAGTGAGCCTGATTCCAATTACGGCAACGGTCTGCCGTAATGCTAGCGGGGAGAATCCAATTGCCGAGCTCATCGACATGATCTCGCCCGGCGATTTTGTTATCGTCGGCCAGGGACAGCACATACCTGCTGATGGTGTTATGGCCAGCTCAGACTCAGTTCTTATCACCGAAGCCTGGCTTAACGGTTCAAACTTACCGCGAACGGTCCGTCTTGGCGATGTTGTGTTCGCTGGGTGCCGTGTCGAACACGGGACACTGGTTCTTGCAGTCAAATCCTGTGGTCTCTCCACACGGCTGGGTGCGATGTTGGAATCTGTCATATCTGCGGAACTCAAACCCCAGGAATCGCGCATCGAGAGTGCAACCGAGTACTTCACTACAGCCATTATTATCTTTGCCGCTGTCGTATGTGTAGCACAATGCCACTCTCTGTCCGAAGCCAGCTTGATGGAAATGCTTGGCCGGGCGTCAAGCATCATGTTGGCTGCATGCCCATGTGCCTTGAGCTTGAGTGTTCCTACTTGCAAATTGCTAGCGACAGGTTTGTTGACACCAATGTAGCCGTTGAGCTACATAAGTAACTAACGCTTTGATACAGTGAGAGCATCGAAAGCCGGGATCCGGTTAGTTACCACGTACAGTCGATTCAAGGATGTTGCAGGCGTCCGAACACTCCTCTTCGACAAGACAGGAACACTCACACACGGCGACCTACGCGTCCGATATGTTTCCCTCGAGCCATCTCAGTCACTCCAGGGTGCCCTCATCTGGAGAGCAATCTGGGAGCTGGAAAAGGATGTCCAGCATCCAGTCGCGCATGCTATAGTCCGAGAAAGCCTTCGGCAGATGAGCAGCTTAGGTGCCCCGCCGCCCACAGACAAAACACCGGACACGCTCGTGTCTGAAGTGTTTCATGAGCTGGGTCGTGGAGTCCAATGCACTGTGACTTCCACAATGACTTCGAGTGAATGGCACCTAGCTATCGGGAGCCGTAAGTTCATCGAAGCATTGGGTATCCAAGTTGACCTTTCCGGCATCCCTACGGATTTGAGGTGCGCCGTCACCACCCCAGTTGTTGTGGCCATTAACGGAACGCAAGTCGGCGTGCTTGTCTTCCAAGATGTAGTTCGGTCTGAGGCCATCCCCGTCATAAAGGAGTTGAGGAAGATGGGCATCAACATCGGCATGATCACGGGTGACAATGCTGCCTCCGCAGCCACGGTGTCGCGCCAAGTGGGCATAGACGCCGACATGGTTTTCGCCAACTCGCTACCACAAGACAAAGCAGAGGTGGTTACCCGATTTCGCCATCATGGGCCAGTCTTGGTCGTGGGGGACAACCTCAATGATCTCCCATGCTTCATGTCAGCGTCTTTCAGTATCTGCGTTCCAGGTCAAGAGGTGACTTTTGGAGATTTTGATGTTGCAGATGCGGCTTTAACTCCATTCATGACCGAAAACACCAAGTCGGATTCAGAATTTTTGCGACATATTCCCTTTCTCGTCTACCTGTCACGGCGAACTGTTGGAGTTGTCTCACAGAACATGTGGTGGGCCGCAGCTTACAACGCACTCTCGCTCCTTTGGGCTTCCGGCCTTATTGGTTCTACAAAGCCTTTGTCTTCGTGAGTCATGTTCCATCAATCTTTCTTCATTTTTGAATACTCATTGACTCATCAAATGCAGTGTTTGGTTCAGCCTGGGCATGGGCGTCAGTAGTGCCGTTGTTCTCTTGAATAGTTCAAGGATTGGAAGGGAAAACAAGTTTTTGGTATTCCCTGAGTAGATCTAGTTTGATTGATCAAGTTTGGCTTTACTATCTCACATATGCAACACTTGTATGTGCAAGTGATGCGCGTCCAGCAGTGGTGTTCAGGGAGATATCAACCATTGTGTTGCAGAGTATCTAAAGTAATGAATTCATGATTGTCTCAAAACTTGATACCCACAGTCAATATTGGCTTGAGTGCTACTGGCCTCATCTATCGCGGTTCAATGGCAAAACACGAGCATTTTTACGGTCTTCTGGCTTAACCCGTCGAGGGGCAGGCTCCAACTATAATAAAGAACACGTTGAGCATTTTTACATTGGTGCTAATAGAAGGAGATGCTCTTCCTTATGTATTTCTAGCTAACATCACTTAATTGCCATAGCGAAATAGCGACTATCCCCTTGTTTCACAGACTCTCCGGCCCTGAACATATGTTCCTCTTCAATTCCATTGTCTACTGTCCCTTCAGAGGATCATGCGGCTTTAGCTCTGTAAAGGCACTGGATGAAAGATCCTGCATAAAGACTCGCAACCAGTCAGGTAACACACGAACCCAAGGAGAGGCGGATGCGCTAGCGGGAACTAAAACATTCCTAGCATTCCCTCCGTAGAGAATCTCCGTGATTCTACCCGCGAGGTAACTCGTCGTCATGCTTGACATACCAGGCACGGACTTGATGCCTGTAAACATATTGGTCTGGACGTGACTGGGTGATATACACGAGACACGCACGGCAGTGGCTTTGTGAACGTGTTTGACCTCGCTATGCACGCCTTCATATATGGTGATAGCGGCTGCCTTGCTGGCCGAGTAGTCGGTCGCACCCGCGGTCGCCATGTGTCCGGTTTGCGAAGCGACGATTAGTAGATGTCCATGGTTTCGAGCTACCAGGGCGGGAAGGAAAGTTTTGATAGTCCATACGAGACCTATCGTGTTGACTCCAAAGGTCCTTGCGAGTGATATCTAGGTTAGTCAAGGGCGCCAAACTCGGCGAATTGGGGGTACAAACAGCTCAATGTCTCGCTTAGTGGCCGCGAGTACCGGCTTGCCACGACACACACCAGCGTTTGCAACTATTACGGTAGGGTCTCCGACCTCTCTAGTTAGTCGTCAGCTTTGGCACCCCATGGGACGGGAGTGCCGAGACTTGCTCTCTGATCTTTTCAGCTACAATCTGAAGCTGCTCATAGTTCGTCAAGTCACACTTGTAATAGTGGACATTGGAGGCTAGAGGCATTGTCAGTGAGCTCAACGTAGTAAAGTTAATACTTTTATCCGGCCAACTCACGAGCCTTGTACGTCAAAGGTAGAACGTCTATCACGACAATCTTTGTGCCCCTACTCGCCAGCTGCTGCACAGTTGCGCCGCCGATGCCACCAGATCCACCAGTAACGAGAATTATTTCTTTCTTCCAGTCGAAGGACGCCTTGGTGCCGTGGTTAAGGGCGCGTTGAGTCAGGTATTTGTTGACAGCGTACACAAAACCAAGGCCAGAGACAAAGAGACCCGGAACAATCCAGGGCTCCAGATTAAAATTGTGAATAACGGTCTCAGCCTTAAACACCAAAGAATCGAAGCTTGTGCCCCCTTGCGACATGGTTATGTGACGGACGATGGTCAGAATGAGTGAGATAGGCAACAATCTTTTGCAGTATTGTTAATCATCACGGCCTATTAAAGCTAAGTTAAAGAAGAACGAACTCCAATTCAATGCTGTTAGCAGCAGTTACCGCTAGGTGATGTCACTGGGGTTGGAATACGCTCTTGGTATGTTTGATCAGCCCAAGTCAGATATTCCTGACACATTCTTTTCGGACACCTTTTGGCGCGTGACAGTAGATCCTTCCCTCAGTCAGTAAATGGTGACAAGAAAACCTCATTATTTACCAATAGGCTAATCAGTCTACACGCAGGGCCATGAACCATCCCAAGGAAAGTTCAATTAGCTTTATCGTAGGCTACAACACGACCAAGAGTAATGGGCACGAAGGAAGACCCGACTAGTTTGTAACCGGCTCATTGCGGCCAGCCCAAAGAGAGGCTGTATCTGAATTAAGATCCTGACAGCAGCAAGATCCAGGTCGTGCGAGACTGTGAACTCCTTCACATTCACTTGAATATACACCTTTTAAAGGCGAAACATGGTGAGTCCACATGCAACAAGCGTACAAAAGTCATCTGTGTGAATCTTTGAAGTAGCGAACGAGACCTTGCAGTGCTCTAAAAGGCCTTCAAGAATTCCATACTCAAAGTCATAACATAGAGTAATGGTAAATCTGGTAGCCAATCTCTAAATAAATAAGAGGCATTATCACTGAATTTGCCCACGAGATATCCACGACAAGCCTGTCTCCACAAAGTTCGAACGATACAGGCCTACCGCCACGACCAAAGCAAGAATGCCTGCCTTGGCCCACCGGTTTGACCTCCCAACAGTTTGATCTTCCATGGACTCGCCTCGGCGGAAACCCAGATGATTCTTGACCGTAACCTTGCCTTTGTTACCAGTGTCGTAGGGAGGATACCGAGCTCCAGTCAGTCTATGCAGCCAGGATGGAATTTCCACAATCGTTCTCTGATGCGTAAAAGCCATGAAGCCGTATCTCCCATGATAGTATCCCATTCCTGACTCTCCAACACCACCGAATGGCGCTCCGGGCACAGCGTAGTGCATCAGTACATCGTTGATGGTGACGCCGCCTGAGTTTGTATTGTCAAGGACTAGACAGTTTGTCAGTCCAATGAGATGGTGCCGGACTTTGTGTTCTCACCATATTCGACTTCAGAGCGCTCGTTACTAAACATATAAATGGCCAATGGGTGGGGTAGACTGTACATAAAGCTTAGTATCAACTACAGATTATTACAAATAGATCTTTGTGTCTCTTACATTTTAATGTCTCTAACTGCATCCTTGTATGTTCGTCTGATGACCGGGCAGATGGGACCGAATAGCTCCTCGCTGAGCAACGAATCTAGGAAAGTATCAAAGTCAATACCTAGATAGGTCTTGCAAGGAATTGTAAAACCGCCACTCACCTTTCATATCAACGTCAGTCACGACTGCCGGGCTGATCATACTGTTTTCCTGGTCCACTTTGACATGGTGCACGTTGCCCTTTGAATCGTCCAGAAGCTTGGTCAGGCGGTCAAAGTTTCGCCTGTTGACAATCTTGCACATGTGCCCAGAAGTTGAGAATTTGTTAGTCCAGTAGACGAGCCTTTGCACAAAGACGTCATGGACGCTGGGGTCGACGAATACGTGGTTCACAGAAAGGCAAATCTGTCCAGTGTTGAGAAACTTGGCCCAGGCGATGCACTTGGCGGCAAGCTCGACGTCAGCCTTGCTCGTCACGACGGCGGGACCTTGGCCTCCTAGCTCCAGTACAGTTGGCGTGAGGTGCTTCGCAGCAGCAGCGGAAACATACCTAGCCACTTTACTCGAACCGGTGAAGAAGATGTGATTGAACTTGAGTTCGAGAAGGGCTGTCGTTTCTTGTGGTCCCCCAGTGACCAGACGAATGGCCTCGGGATCCAGGTATTGGCTGACCAAATTGGCCATGAGATCCTGGGACGCGACGGACAGCTCCGAGGGCTTGATCAATACACAGCAGCCAGCCGCGATAGCAGCGATCACAGGCTGCAGTGTCAGTAGAAAAGGAAAGTTCCAGGCCCCAATGACCAAGACCACACCAAGCGGTTCCTTGCGGACACGCGCTTTCCCAAGCCTTCCCATGATGAAGCCTGCCGACTTGACAGGCTCTTCGGCCGCCCACTCTTCGAGATGCTCCAGGTGCTCCAGTATATCGGTTTTAAGTCCAAGAAGGTCAGATGTTAGGCTTTCCATCTCATGTCTTCTGAGATCGGCAGCAAGGGCATCGGTAATGGCTCGTTGGTTGTCTTCCAACATCCACCAAAACTGCTTGAGCTGCCACTTCCGCCACCGAAGCGACTTTGTCTTTCCAGTTGAAAACGTGTTGGCCAACTGTGCGTGGGCGTTTTTGCACTCTTGGAGAGAGGCGTATGGCCTTGATGTGGACGACATGGTCATCTCTGAACGGCAGTGATTTGAGATGAAAGGGCGAACGAGAAGAATAGTGGTAAATTGAAGTGAAGAAATGAGTAAAATTCGCCGAGGCTTGTGACATTATGATTGAACTCGTAGCAAGTTGGTCTAGTATTGACCTGGGACTCCCCAGCCAAGGCCCCTCAGTCATTGTCATGTTTTTCTGACTCGACAAACTTGGACAAACTTCCGTCTACCCTAGTCTCTCACAGTGCGGGGTCGGATCTGCCCGATTGTAACCTCCAGGTTTCTTTGTCAGATTAAGATGTCATTTCCAACTGAGAGCATCAGTAATAATATGGTAGCTCTGGAGGGAGGCCGGCCTGCGTCCAAGGCCAAGACCACAGTGTTTTGGATAAGATCTGGTCAGAGATCAGAAGATATTTTTACTTGTTCACGCTCAACCTGCCAAATCTTCCGCATTGTCTTTCCATCAAGACTTTTGGCATTGCCTTGACTACGCAATGAGCATCAAGTTGACCTCAGCCCGCAGCAAGGACCCCAGAGTCGTAGGGCCAACAGGTGGGTGAGGCGGATCATATCGCACCTCTTCCTAACAAACTCATTCTAGGCTCTTACGTCCGGGAGTTGATTCCCCCTAACGTCGGCACTGGGCCGCATCGCAAGAATGTCCAGGCTGTGACACTCGCTGTTTGGACCACAACAGCCTGTCTGGGCACAGGTATCTTTTACCAGCCATGGTTCGTCATTGGGTCAAACTATAGAGCCGCAGCCCTTGGGCTCGTCTTCCCTGGCGCAGGATACCTCGCCAGCGCAAATCCTTTGGGTTACATACTTCTTGTTCTTACTTTGGCCGCCATTCCTCCGGCCCTGTTCGCAGTCAGTTATGCCCCCTTGACCATGCCCTTCCCCGCTGTTGCATGCTAATTTAGTCCCTGAACAGTGGTTCGGAGCTGGCGCCATTGTCTTCCCCATCCTCGTTTGGGGGCTTTCCATCCTAGGCGCATACGCCGTTACGCCCGATACTGTCTGGGAGTCAGCGGGCCTCTATGCCTTTGGTGTTCTTTTGGCAGTGTTTGCGTATGCAAATCGGTCTGCAACCGCCGAAAGGATAAGAGGCCTAAAGACACGCGAAGCTAGAAATGTCATCATCCCACAGCAACTCGCTCGGATGGATGAGGCTGCTGCCAGAGAGTCAAAGCTAGAAGAAGATGAAGAGCTTGATTTAGAAGTTCTACGAAAGCTTCAATTCCTCTTCGATCAGGCCTTTCAGGATCTTGACGACTGGTCTGGCTTCACCATTATCGATCAGTTCCAGACCTCAGCTATACGATACCAGATATACCAGATGATGTACGTCCTCGGGCTTTATCAGGCAGTCTATGCCCCCAATGTCCATGGATATGTTTCAGAGGCCTTTCGGAGACTCATTGAAAGGTCTCTCACCAGAAAGGTCCTCGAGTTCTGGAAGTGGGAACGACTGGCTGGAAAGTTCTCGCTAGATTGGGACCCAGTTCAGCATGACAACATCATGGTCACAGGCTTTCTCCTTCAAGGCGTCATGCTTTACACGGCCAACACTGGCGATTATCGATACACCCAGCCCGGGAGCCTCAACTTTCACATTACCGACAACCGATGCTACAAGTACAGTGTTCATGACCTGCAAGAGTCCCTGGTGAGACAGTGGTCGTCTAGCCCCTATTGCCTCATCCCCTGCGAGCCAAATTGGATCTACGTCATGTGCAATCTTCAGGGAATGACAGGTGCTGTCCTATACGATCGAGTCTTTGGGACTAAGACGACGCACATGCTTCTCCCTTCGTTCGAGGAGTCACTCAACACCAACTTTACCGAGACTAGTGGCAGCGTCTTGACTATCCGCTCCGAGCTCACAGGTTTCGCCATTCCCGGTATTGCCGGTGTCGCTGGAGATCTACCCGCCGTCATGATGGGCTCTGGGCCTCTGCGCAACCTCTCACGTCGACTATGGGCCATCGTTCGAGAGGAAAATGTGGTTTTCGACGAGGAGACCAAAGAGCTTTCCATGACGGGCTTAGTAGGTGCTGACAATATTGATACTGGAAATTACACATCAAGCGCCAACGCTTTATACTCGCAAGTAGCCATTGGCGCAGCCGAGTATGGCGAGGAGGCGCTGAAGTCGGCTGCGATCGAGAAGCTTGAGAGGGAGTGGGGACTACTAACCACTTCAACCGGATCCAAGTCGTTCGATCTCACCAAATGTTCAACTCTCATGAACTACGCGGCCTTGACAGCGGCTCTGCTTCGCCCTGGAGCTTACAACCGCATGGTCCAAAAGGTTCGTACCCTCAACTAGTTCGTCCACTAGGAACTAACATTTAACTTTCAGGGACCATCGGAGACAGCTTTGAACGGCCCAATTCTGTCTGAAGTTCCATATCCCGGTGTGCTCGTCGCTAAGGCACGATCTCATACATCCAAAGACTTGGAGCTTGTGCTTTATCCCTCGGCAGACGACGGGGTCTTTAGGCTGGGTATTTCTCGCTTGGAGCCTGGTGGACAGTACGAATGTCAAGGGAAGATAGTCACAGCGGATCAGGAGGGCAACTTGTCCTTCTCTGCCACAATCAGTGGACGAACAAGGTTACACATTCACTCTGTGTAAACTACCTATTGCCGTGCTCAGGTCAGAAGGACTTCAAGGCATTCCTTGGTCGGACTGTAAGCCCTGCATTAGATAGATAGTACAAGTCAACGCCACACCAATGTGCTCTATATTATTGTGACCGATCACTACTGTTTGCGGACACCACCAATTTCGTAACAGTACTACGGACCAGCCTACAGGATCAAGATGCATTTCAGAGGTGGTCAGACAGCCTTTCTTAGTCATGCTTGCATGAAATAAATAAAACCCCTCACGCGTCAGCTTCATACACCTGATTTCTCAACTTCTATCAAATATCCATGATGACTTCAGTCAAAGACATCCCTGAGGGCGAGCAGCTACTGGAGACTCTATGGCGAGAGCCTGGCAGAGCAGATTTACAATGTCTGCTGTGCCATGAGCCCTTCACCGACGATGCTCTCATTCGTACATTCCGCGTTGAGCCCCCAGGAAACCACAACCCCGGTTATAGCACCGTGATGCCCACTCACAAGGGCGACATCCTCTTCTTCGACCGGCATATGAGTTGCGTGGCAGAGCACCGAGTCAGGTTCTCGGCAGTATCTCATGTCTGGGACTCCAGCATCTCCTACGTGCAGCAACAACGGGGGACGGGACCGAAGACCCTAGAAGCTGCACGTAACATCTTAGACATCTCGACCAATGTCTACGCAGGAATTGAAGAGACCAGGGATACAGCCAGAGAACTATGGCTTGACTACTTGAGCGTGCCTCAATGGTCTGATACCCTGAAGAATAGCATTATTCGCATCATGCATAAGCTCTTCACCACGGCCGAGACGACGATTATCTACTTTGGCGATGTAGACTCAAGTGTGGTCAAACAGCTATACAGAAAGGAAAGATCTTCAGAACGCCTTGATGCAGTTATATCTGTATGTAACTCGCAATACTTCAAACGTGTCTGGACACCAATCGCGGTCCGAATCGTCGTCCCAGATCCTTATCCTTAAGGTCACAGATCCTCCACCAGGTCTAACAGCTCCTTAAACCAATCTAGGCATACGGCGAGATCAGCTAAGTGAACTCTTAACTATCGAGGTCTTCCCTATTTAACAGCATATCCGCTAGATCCTTAAGTCTTTCTTACTACTTATCGAGATACTAAAGTTAATTTTTATCTATTTTTATATACCTAACTAAGGTATTATAAAATCAAACTAAAGTAACTCTAAGTTTATTATTAAAAGTATCAAAAGGTAAAGGGTTATATCTAGGGCTAAAGAGCCTAGCGAGTCTTAATTCCCTCTAGAACTATTATTTCTACCTATTACTTATTAATATAACTTAGGCGCTTATACCGATATACTATATATTATATTTTAGGTTATTAATAACTAAGACTCTCTTTATTAAAGTAATAGCTATTTTAAAGAAAAAAAATAATAAAGAAAATAGAAATATTAATAGTAAACTAAAGGACTAAGCTAATAATAAATATATCCTTTTATAAGAAAAAGAAAGATAATATCTTATACTATGAGCCTTATCTATTATTATTAAGTTTCTATAACTATAGAAGCTTAACTTTATCTTAGGTTTATAGTATTTTATAGTATTAGGTTTTAATACTACTATATATCTCAAAGTATATTCTTTAATCATATGCTAGACTATATCATTATTTAGATAGAAACGTGTCTGGACTGCTATGGAGTTCATCAGAAGCGGACGTGTCAGAATAATGACAAGCGATTGCACATACCTCGATGATCTGGATGACCCTGCATTCTTCAATCGATTATATGATGTCTGGAATGAGGAGCTTAGGCATTATGCTCAGGCCCAACATTTGGAGGCGAAAGTGAAAATGGGCAAGAGTGGCAAAAATGGCAAAAATCAGGTTCCATGGAGTCTTGGGGCACTGAGAGAGGCAAAAGCCTTGAAGAGAGTCAACTTTGCAATGGGCTCTACACTCCTGAGCAAGAGGGGATGTCGAGACCAGATGGACTACCTGCATGCCCTGAGAGGCATAGTCCCTGCAAGCTCAGCCACTCCTATGAGCTCTGACTTCAAGATGGAATTCTACCAGGTCGCCTGGGAGTGCTTAAAGGCAGGAGACTTATCTCCGTTGTTCATAACGCCATTTATGGAGATGGGCGATCCCAGAGGCCCTGGTCATTGGTCCGAGTTCGCCTTTTCCGACGTCTTTACCTGGTCACTAGGAGAGGAGAGACATGCCCCGGTTCTTGATGGAGAGATTCGGTTCAACGACATCGGTCAGCTTCTTTCTATGAATCTCCAAGAGATAGGTGTGGTGTCGGTAGTTCGGCAGCCCAGAGAACTGACCAAGCACGATCTCTTGCTCAGCTTCTCATATGCGGCCAAGATGGCTCTGGAATTCGACGGACCAGACGCCAAAGACTTTGTTGCCGCTATGCAACGGACGCATGGAGCGATTCCATTGATCGTCATGAAAAACCTAGAGGCCAAAAAAGAAGTACAGCGTCTCCAAAACGCCCTAACTAGCAACTTCAACAAACCGTCCCTGCCACGCTGGCCGATACAGGGCAGAGACGGTGTAAGATGGCTCGCAGACGCCTTGTCACTCTCTCAGGTTCGAGATGGAGGCACGCAGAGCATCCTGGCCGAGAACTCTAGTGGTTCTGGCACCACCCACTGCGCGCCGCACGACTACACGGTGGGCATCACCTGCATGGGGTGCTACAGAATCTTTGCGCACAAGGTCGCCAGTTTCGTCCCGCCGACCGAACTACGATTTGCAAGGGCTTATCGTGTCCCCCGCCTGCATTACCGCTTGTCGCATAGGAATGGACTTGCTTTGCTTGTTCAGAAGGATAGAGTTGTTGGGCGCATGATGTGGGCTACGCCAGCCTGTGCGTGTACAAGGACAGAGACGGTGACATTGAGGATGCCCAAGTTATTTTTACCAAAGTCATTTTACAACAAATGAATAGACACTGCGTGTGTATTGTCATTCATGTTTTTGCCTTTCTTGGGCATGAGATAGATCCTAAGCCAGTAGTGGCCCGCGATTCAAAATCTCTCGAGTACTTGTCACCACGGTTAGTGATCGAGTAAGGCTACACATTCGATCTTTATAAAGAACATGACGTTGTGCTCGCAGAAAGACGGCTTGAGACAGGCACAAGACCTCTGGCAAGCCCAAGATGCACCACATTATGCGCACCCTCACTTCGTCACAGTTCTAGGCAGTTGCCTTGATTTACATTCTCTATAAGAACGCCAGTCTGTACAAAATGAAGAAGATTCTATCTCTTGGCTGAGTTATCTCATCAAGGGCCGAGCTTCCCCTCTAACAGAGGGCGCAATATTAACACCAAAGGTATACGAGACGAGCGCGTCTTTAGAGGCCTTGTGTATAATGATGAGTCTAAAATATCTAAAACAAGTCTAAAACTTTTGTCGATATGCATCCTAAATTAGCTGGATTAGAGAGTAAGAAAAAACCCAAAAAACTCATATCTGGACTTGGAAATCAGCCTAGTTTTACCACCGTCAGATACAAGTGTATAATACATCAGACAATCTCACTTTTATTCCGTACGCCATGCTTAAGCCTCTAGTAACTACAATGCCCTATAATACCCTCATTAATCGTGTCAGCACCAGGTTGGAGGCACTGGCCAGTGTCTGAACATGGTTTCAACCGCTGTTGACCACTCCACCTCAAAAAACATGGCTAACTGGTCTATTTCCTCTTTTGTCGGCGTCTTATCCCCCCACATCTCAGGCTTGGCCGATTCAATAGCTGCGAAGAACGGTATAAGCCCATCCTCTTTGATCTTGGTAAGACATAGCCATGCCAAGTTCCAGCTGCGGTTGCTTAGAGGATCATTAATGACACGCACATATGAGGTCGTAATAATCTCGCCGCTAAATGGAAAGTTGGGTGTTAGCCCATGGAGGTCGACGAGAAGTTGATGACTGTCCACATAGTTGGCCCAAGCAGCCGTCATTGGCACTTGAAAGGCGCGGGCATCGGACTCTGATGTGCAGAATGCGGCGATTCTCTCTATGCGGACGAGCTCGTTGAGTGTTCTGATGCGATGGGTCATGAGAGAGTCGATCAGGTCGGGAATCGGTGGCTACAAGGATCAGCATCCGTTCAGATGCAGGATAGCGTACTGCTGGATAAACTCACTGATGAACGGTCGTGCGTGCTGGGATGGAAAGAGGACAGTAGCGACATGGTTAAAAGCAGAGACGGTACGACACCGATAACAATCAAGTCCTTACTCCGCGGACGTATGGAGTATGCCGAACGGGGTGTATAGCACGACGCTAAGCCCAAGAGATACCTGGTTGCAGACAGGGTAGGTGTCTGATGAAGAAAACGATATACTTGGTAAGACAGAACGCAGAGAAAAGGTGGATGACAGAAGCGGCTGATATAGAAATAGCAACTTAGTCAGGGAGGAGGTAAGGATGATTGACGAAGATGAGAGCCTTCTGGAACAGAACTTAAGCATAAATAATGCGAGAATTCAGGACCGAGAACCCTTGATGACGAGTGGGTACGTTCTCGGTCGAACAATGCCCAAAATAAGGCGACCCATGGCTCTACGAGTTAGTTCCAGGGCCGCCAAGACTTACAAGAGTCACGTATGTGGATCTCGAGTTGTTCAATTACATGCAAAAGTGCTGGGGGAAGAATGGTGCCGTGGGTGGCAAGTGGCCCGAACGGCTTGGGTATGGTTTAGCATCACACGATTTAAGCGGGCAAGGCTGAGCTTTGGGCAATTTTTGGTGGATTGGTCTAGTTGGGAGTTGTTTCGGCATGTCCGGATCTCTTCAGCGGTGGTATCAAATCGGTTCCAGATGAGGAATGAGCATCAGTATGCATATCAGCAATCGGTAAGTAGTACGGCATTTGTAGTTGTTGACACTTGAGAGCCAAATCATCGGCAGACTGTGCCTGATCAACAACAATGTCAATCTTCCTTCTCGCAACGCCAAGACCCCGAGGCCGTCGTTGGTTGTCCGCCGGCTCCGGCTCCGAGACTAAGAAAAGTTAATGTCTATGCTCCCGGACACCGAGAAGCTGCGAGCACCGAGCCATCCAATTACGTCCAGTGTAGACGTCACCCCTGACCCACTTCACGTGAGCCCCTTTCAAGGACTTTTAACCACCGGATTCGCAGATTCTCGGGTTCCGGAAGATGCTCAGCCATCCTGACCCTGAATGCGCAGTGCATCACCTCAGCTGTAACCATGGACGTCGACGAATCATGCGTAGACTCTGATCTGGAGCCGCAGGATCAAACATCCCAGCGACCATTAGCGTCTTCGAGAAACAGCCACCGGCTTGCAGTCAGTTCAGCCGTATCTCCCCAATGAAACTGGACACTAACCGACATTTGCAACAGTGTACCATTTGCAGAGAAAAAAAGGTATAGAATCGCTATCTCATAACCGATATTTCAGCTGCCTAAATATTGACCCTACCAGATTGCCTGCGATCGACTTGACCCTTGCTCAAATTGCATCAAAAAGGGTTGGAATTGCGAGTTTCCATCGCGTCAAAGATCTGCCGTCAAGGGACAGCGCATTCACATCACCTCTGTGTAGTAAGCATTAACTTGTATCGATGACTAGTCTGGCATAGCCTCTCTACTAACAATAATCACTACAGCGAGAACAAGATCAGTAATATCGAGAAGCAACTCCAGCATGTGATTGGCATCCTGGAGCCATATGTTTCAGCCTCGTCAGCCAGCGCAGTACCAGCCTCTGAGTCGCCCAGGCGCAAGAGACCCTGCATAGCCAACGAAGGGGAGAGATCCCACGCTGCTCCTCGGTTTAATCCGGCATTTCCCCTTACACCATCAACAAACACCACGTCAACACCTTTATCTGCTTTTGAGGGCGACTCGTCACTAGCTGCTCATACAGCCATGGCCAATAGCTTGCTCGAGACAGCAGTGAGTACTTCATCCTTGCAGCCTCGGATGGCTGAGGGGATGGAGACCTTGCGCCAGCTCATCAGCGTTAATGGTGAAATACCTGATGCCTATGGGATGGCGTCTTCACACAACCCAAGACTCGGTTCGATGCCCATGCTACCCCAAGGCGACATGTCTATGCCTCCCATTCAGGCTGTCTTGACCGTTCTAGATTTGATGAAAAGTTAGCGCCAACTTGCTGTTCGGATTCTTGGAAGGCATAAGCTGACTTGGATGATAGGTAACCCTCGTTTTGAGTCGATGGGCTTCCACATGTTCTTGTCAGCCACAAAGTTCATGGGATATCTAAACAAGGTGTATACGCCTGGAGAAGTGCCAACACTTGCCGATTTTATCATCGTAAACGGAGCGCTTATCGATGTCTTCCTGCGAAGCATTCTACTCACCGACGACACTAACATGCGAAGGGACTTTCAGCAGCACATGAACCTTTGCGAGGGAAACCTTGAGACTGCGTTGGCCAGCCTTCCTGTTCACATGCCGCACACGATAGATCACATCACGGCTCTAACCTTTTCTGTGAGTGCCTCAAGACTTGACTGCCCGAAACTATTCTAACGCGCCAGCTCCCAGGTATATCACGCAATCAGATCATCTCAGACCTCCCTTGCCTGGAGTTTAGTGACTACTGCCATACATATGAGCATCACTGCCGGTTTCCACCGTGCATCATCGGCAAAGAATGAGTCCAGGCAAGAGACTAATCAGAAAGCATGGCTCTTTTGGTCACTCTACAGTGTTGAGAAGGGCCTTTCCTTACGACTCGGCCGACCTTCGTCCATCTTGGATTATGACATCACAGTACCACTGCCGCAACACGACGATCCAGAAATCACCGCATACACGTCAACCTTCACCCGGTGGATCAGGTTGTCCATAGTACAGGGCAAGATCTACAAGATGCTGTATAGCCCTGCAGCACTAGCTGAGACCCCGGAGAGAAGAGCAACTTGGGCCTGTTCACTTGTCGAGGAGACAAGAAAGATTTACAAGGAAGTAGATAAAGCAAGTGTGAGTCAATTTGAACAGCACTTAATAACACTGTAGGAAACGATGGTCTGACTTCAAATAGACTCCGACGAGCAACAACAGGTGGAAGTCAGCGTCAGGAAACGAGACGGAGCTTTCTTTCTTCTCCGAAAATGTCCTGTTTTATTCCACTTTGACTCTGATACTAAAGTCCCTTCCTCCAGATGAAGGATCGACACATCATTTTGCATCAGAGTGTATCAAAACCGCAAGAATTGCTCTTGAGAAGCATCAAGAATACTGCAAGGCTCTAGGGCCCGATAGTGGAAGACACATCGACGTCTATGTCAATTGGTGAGACCTATTCCCGTTCTTATACTTCAACATAGTACTTGGTTGCTGACTGTTTTCAAGGACGATTCTATACAATCCATTCGTCCCTTTTATCGCCATATTCTGCCACGTGATAGAATCAGGAGACCTGCAAGATCTCAACCGGCTACAGGCATTCGTTGCCTCTCTAGAATCCGCACGCATGTATTCGCAGGCCACAGCAAACATCCACCGCCAGTTTCAAGCCTTGTACAATATCGCGCAGCAGTTCACAGAAATACGCACATCGGACGAGCTTCTCAACGATGAGGCCATCACCGAATTTGACGAGTATATCCAGGCGTTGGGTATTTTCCCATCCCGAATGACATATAATGATAGTCTTGGGCTTCTTCCCAGCGCTGAAGCGGATGACATGGAACTCAATGGCTGGGGCTGGACACAGACTAGATAAAACATATTTGTTGTATTTCATCATGTTTAGGCTGGCTGACGGAAACCAATGTGTTCTCTCATATTAGCTTGACAAGGTTGACGACAAGAACAACTCAAACTTGTTGGAGGGCTTCAATCAAAATTGGCGTGCTCGAGTATAGAGAGAAAAGTTCATTTTCAGGGGGTTTCTTTATCTCTAGTATAGAAATGGAAGGTCGGGCTCTTTATGCCACATGCTCTACAGGAAGTAAGTTTAGCAAGTTGATATAACACGGACTTCAATTAGCTCTAAGAGTAAATAATATACAAATCAAGAAAGATGAAACTAGCGAAGATGTCGGGCCCATATGACTACGGGCACCGGTGAACGTGTTCAACTGCTTAGCAAGAAGCTCCAGTAGGGACTCCCTTGCACTTGTCAGAGGTCTTGCCACCAGTGACCTTGTTACCAGTCCAGGTCCAGTTCTTGCAGCTGGCGCAGAGGATGTAAATGTCAGTGCCGCTAGACTTGACAGTGCCGGTGACCTTGTTGATGGTGACATCAGTGATGGGAACACCAGCACTGGGAACACCCTTGGGAGAGCCGTTGTCATAATCCTGCTCGATGACGATACCGTACTTGGCAATGTTCTGGAGAGTGATGGTGTCATACTTAACATCAGAAACAGAGCCAGTCGCTCCGTAAACAGTCTTGATTCGGACACCGTTGTCAGAGTTGGCAATGACCGAGTTGAGGATGCGGACAGTCTTGACAACATTGTCGGATCGGCCACCAACGGATCCGATGGACAGACCATGGCCACCGCTGCAGTTTCCTCCAGTGAAGGTAATGTTGGTTCCAGAGTTGATGGCGAGGCAGTCGTCCTGGTTCTTGACAACAGCACCAGAGATGTAAACACCGGTGGAGGATCCGACGTCAAAGGCATCAGTGTTGTGACCACCCTGGGTGTCGCCCAGAGAGTTGTCCATGTGAACACCGTAGACGCCGAGGTTGGTGACACCGTTGATGCTGAAAGCCTGAACAGGGGTGTTCAGGACGTTGAGGTTCTTGATGTTGGAGTTCTTGAGGGAGTGGGCGCTGAAGAACTTGGGCTTGGTCTTGCCGCCGTTGCTGCCCTTGGTATCCCACCAGCGCTGGCCCTGGCAGTCGATGGAGTGGCCGGAGGCACCCTCAATAAGAAGGTTGTTTCCGGTAAAGGCAATGAGAGGGCCCTCCCATTCCTTGTAGCCGAAGGTGGTCTTGCCCTGGAAGATGACCTAAAGGAATCTTGTTAGCAGAGGAGGGCATTGGCTGAGGGACAGTCACGAACATGAGTGCCATCCTTGAGCTTGGTCAAGTCCAGAGTAGTTCCCGCAGGGACAGCAATGTTGTTGAGGATGATGGTGGAGCAGCCAGCCTTGCCCTTGATAGCAGAGGCAGCATCAGTGAAAGTGCAACCAGCGCGAGCTTCCAAAGAGGCAGGGTAGGCAAGAGCCGAGGCGGCAAAGCCGGCGATCATGAACAAAGAGGAAAGCATTTTGGATAGCTGGCTATCGAGTGTGAATGAATGAATATACAAAGAATGAATGAGTGAAGTAAGTTTTGAAGAAGGAATGAATGTATGAGCTGTGAAGTTGAATGACTATGTGAAGTGAGCGAAGGCTTGGCACTTTATAGACACCAGAAGCCATGAAACAAACATTCGAGACCGTATAGAAGCCTCACAGCATATGCCGTTCTGCCGGAATTGTCACTCGTGTCGAACTGGTTCGCCGGGGTACGTGTCTGGAATAGGAAACGTCGGGCCGTTCGGCATCAGCCCGGTGATGGTCGAGCCGTTGTCAAGGATCCACCCTTGCCCTGAATTTCGGCTCCAACAACACAAGCTTTCAGCTCAGGCTTGGTTCACCTCCACGGCTATTGGTGGCCCATAATTTTCCATAGTCATGGTGAGTTTCACGTTTCGCCCAGACGTTTAAAATCCACGGGAAACCGGCACAACGACATTGAATATGTGCTCTAGACTGGTCTATCTCTTTCATTTAACCGTCTTGTAAATGACGCCGCTCAGTAATCATCATCATGGTACTCGTACGGGTTAGACTTTAGGAACCTCCTTTTGAAGGGGGGCCCCTTAATCGTTGACCTGTCACTCCGTTTGCGAGGCGGTCAAGCACCACGCGTCGTCATTGCAACGAGTCCTGAAGAAGATTTTAGTTGCGAATGAACTTGCAGGCTTTTTTTTTCGAATACATCATCACCAATTCGTCGCAACCCTTTGTGGCGGTTCTCATTGCGTCTACACGCAACGCCTCTGAACACCCGACACCCGACGCCCGACGGACCTGCGACCAGGCGCATCTAAAATACTCTAAATATGAAGCTTCTTTTAGTGAATCTTGGTTTAAAGTCTTAGTGCCACACGCTATTGGCACAGCTCTGATAACCTAAATTCGTCACCGACGAGGTGTCATGTTGTCTCACACTTGCTCTCTGCAATGAGGGTGACAAGCCATCCAAGATTAATCCCACAAAAATTCATGTGATGGGCTAGAACCAATATCTCATATTATCGAGTTCTAGTCTCTCACTGAGGATCCCGAGAAGGGCTGTGCATGCAAAGAACGCCCAGGACAAAGATGATTGGAGATGATTACAGTCACACAGGGCGGTGCATTTTTAACTTGGCAAATATTCAGCTCAGACATAGCCAGTCAAACATGTTCGGTCACAGGTCTTTACGTAAGTGCTTAAGCCACTTCACACAAGTTACTGTTGCCAAGCTTCACATGCAAAGTCTCGACCATGACAAATGAGGGCAGGCATCGCCTACATCCACGCAGTGTCTTTCAAGCTGTCTATCTGTCTTCTGACTCAGTTATCCCACTAAGGGTTTCTTTCGAGTATAATCTGTAAGGAGTCCTCATCATATTACCCAGCGTTGTGGCTTGAGCCTTACATTGAAAAGAAGCGACAGGTCAGGAAAGTACGGAAACGCGTGCCACTATCAACCAGCATAGCCACCACCATAGTGTTATGTCCGCATACCTAAACCACACCGCTCCAAGGCAGACCAGACATCGAGCGTGTGAGAACCCGTTTTGTTGTTACAAACTCAGCCTACCTAGCAGCCACCTCTTAAATGGGCATCTAGAAAAAGGTTCAGCTGAAAAGAAAGTGGGCACAAATAAGGCCATGGGCTTACGCCACAATACCGGAAAGAACTGGTACCACACTTAGAGGTAGCGATGGATGCTTGGCTGTGCTGTAAGATAAAGGGCTTGAGGGAGAGGCTTTGAGGTCTGGATCCTGAAGTCCTTTTTTTTTTCATACCACACTTCAAGCCTTGGATCATATTAGCCATTCAACCGCACCAATGACGCGCCTCAGCTCCGCTGTTACGGTCGGAGTTTGGACGGATTACTCCCGGTCAGGGGCACTCGCAAAGACTCTGACCCTGAGTAATAGAGATGCCGTTGCCTTGCTAGCATTTCTAGCGACTCTGGTCAGCATTGTTGGTGTGCGGAGCTGGAGAATTACTCGCTTCATTTTGTTTATGGTCTGTTTCCCAAAATCAGCCTGCCAAGCCAACCCCAACGATCACACAAACGACAACGCAGACAACAATACGAGGGATGAGACGGCCCCGGCCCAAATTCTGCCGTATCAAGTCATTCTGCGAAACTCAGAGACACCCAATGGCGCCGTACTTAGTTTCTTGAGCTGCCTGTTCTCCAAAGCCAGCAGCGACACTGTTCGCAAGAACGAGCCTCGGATTCGGTCCACTCTCCTTAGTGCCATAGCCCTCAGCCACGGCATCATATTTATTGCACTTTCTATCCTTACCTCACAAATCGTGCTCGGCAGGACTGTTGTTTCAAAGCCCACCTCCACCTGCGGTCACTGGATAGTTCGAGTCGACCCCGAATCCGATAGAAATCTGGCAAACAGCGAGTGGAGACTCAACTCTACGCTCGATGCAGATAACTACGTTCAAAACTGTTATTTTGGTTCCCGGAGCACTGGTATCTTTGATTGCGAAATGCTGGAAAGCCAGTCTATTCCCTTTTCCGTCTTCCACAACGCTACCTGCCCCTTCGAAAGTCATGTTTGCCGTACCGACACTGCCTTCGCCATGGAAACGCACAATATCAGCCTCGCGCAGTTCGGCATCAACACAAGACTAGCAGATCAGCTCCATTTTAGAAAGCGCACTACATGTGCTCCTATACGAGAAGAGTTGTTTTACGTCGAGACATACACCGCCAGCGACCTCCATTGGCTGAAGGAAGGCGATAACATGACTCTCTACCAGTTCTATTCTGGATCACCTACGTCCCCAAATGGGACCATTTCGCATATGGTACCCAACGACCATCTAGGCCCATCCTATGATCTTACGACATATTACCTTCCATTGATCAATGCCACAAATACCACAAGCCAAAACCATTCACTTCTACTGAGCGATCCGCTTCCCAGGGGCTCTCACGGGCCTAGTATTGTGTTATTAGAGGGAACGGGGGTCAAGTTTTACGAGGAATCTGACGACCCTCTATGGTCCGTTCATACCAGAGTGAAATATGGCAACGGCACTATTGCTGGTGTTAATCTCGATGAAGCACCAGTGATGTATCGCATGGATAGCAACCTCAACGTTATTGGTTGCGATGAACGGATCCAGATCTGCCACAAGTCCACCAACCGATGTTTGCCATGGTCAGGCTTAATGCCGTCATTTGAAGCAATCGAGTTGGATGATCGAGCCGCAGGTAATAAGGAGACGGCATTGGACATTCATGTCCCTTTACTGATAGTGACACCACTCCTTGTCAAAACGTCTATACCAGACAGCATTGCTGAGCGGGGCGGCTCCTCATTGCGAGCCTCAAGAACCTTGCACAGGGGAAGACAATTAAGTCTTGAACCAGAGCAATGGAAGACAGAACTCACATATTGGTTTGGCTTGGGGATGGCGCGACTGCAACTGGATGTATACAAGACGATCGAGAAGCAAGATGGTCGTAGCATTTATGGCGCGATGAACACGTGGGCCGATTTGCGCAATGGTTCGATACAGGACATGTTATGCGGGAAGATCAAGTTCAGATCTCCAAATCACACATCTCTAAGTTTTATTGGAGTTATGGTGGTTGTGGTGGTTTCTTCAGTGCTCATTGTCTTGAGCTTCTTCGAGGTTTTTGTTGACATAATGCCCGCCAAGTGGCGCGGGAACCGGGTTTCTCTGTGGGCATCATCAGAAAATCTTGCATTGTTAGAAGGCAAGCAGAAGCTAGAAAGGGAGGCTTCAGCCGGGGGAGAGACCAAAGCGTAGGCAATAGAGTATTGGCAATGACGAAACTGTGTCGATTTGTCGACTCTGGGGATGGCTATATTTGGTGGTGAGTGCGCAGACTAACATTCGAGGGTCCATGTGATTGATGTCTTAACAGCAGCTCCATCTCATCGCGGTTTGCCTCGGTTCAACATTTACACCGATCCAGCGCAAGGATTTACTCCGTCTCTTTTAAGTGGCTGGCGGTGCAATTTCGCAAAATAGGGGTGGTTGATGAGCCCGGTTGAAGGTACTTACTACCTTGACCAAAATTAGGTAGTGACAAAGGTACCGTGAACGAGGGCCCTGGTTCTCCAAAGGCTTGACTTCTGTGCTTACTTTCTTATCGATAAGGACCAAAGGGATTGGTTCTATTGGTCAGCGGCTCTCTCCGAACCCTACGGAGCACATGTACCTACCCTTGAGGTGAAAGAACATTCCATGAGAAGTCCCTAAGGTAACACGAAGGACGACGGGACGATGCAGATTGTGGAATAATTAAACATCTTTATTTCAACTCCATTTGCTGTAGGTACTGAAATTTCAGTGTTTTTCAGTGATGGGCTTCCCAACACATTTTGGCAATAAATCAGCATTCATGAATGTACGTTTCGTTACTGTCAACGAGCAGCATTTGCTTGAGTGAGAATGCTAACCCAACTGTAGTTAGTGTGTCGCACTACACTGTGCCGTAACACACTAACATTTTCTCACCAGATAGCCCAGTGTACTTGATAGTATCCTAGCAACACTCGCGTACCGTTTTCAACGGGATAAAATATGCACCTTGCGTCTGCAGCAACTAGCCTCGATGATGCATGCGCACAAGTCCGAATGCGACCAATTCTCCGATGAACTGTGCACGTAGCCTATCCCGTTAACCCTGTAGACGCTGACGCTTTGCCTACCATCATCAGATGAAACAAGATGGATAAGGTTGCATCGTGACCCGATGGTCGAAACATGTTTGATCCTACCGCCACGATAATTAAGCTTACTCTCTTGGGCTCAAAGACAAGCCACGTTGGTTCGCCGAATGCCCAAAATGGTCGCGTTTGAACGCCAACTGGCCAAGAATAGCAGTCCTCGAGTTGGGCGCTTTGTTGATGGCATGCCCCTGACTTGACTCCACTAAATCTATTGTCCTAAGCGCTGGCTGGTAATTGGACCTTGTGGGGAGTTTGCCTCGCTGATGGGAGGGTCTTTCAGCTGTTTCTGCCGATTGCCAAGAACCAGATGGGGCTGCAGCGCTTACAGGAGGCGGAGGCTCGGGATCACCGTCTGATGATTCTCTAGAATTCGGGCCTCTCTTCGCCATCAGATTGGCAGATTTTAAGGCACAAGTATCAAGAAAGGATTGCCTCCAGTAGATTAACTGCCCAAGTCCGTCCCCGTCGGACCTCAGGGCTTCTCTCTTTTCTCCCACATTGAATGCCAAACGCAGCCCCATGCAAAAGATCAGCATGACATTCTTTGTGGAGAGCTGATCCTTAACAGGGGTCTCGAAACAACGAAGCCCCGCGCCTCATGGACCAATCTGGTTCCCAAACCTCATGTTTTGGTGCGGCCTCCCATGCAGCTATTGAAACGGGCGCCTAATCTGCCTTGGTGAGAATCTTGGCGCGCCAAACCGCATGAATGAGGCGCTTCCACTCCTTTTTGGCCAACATTTATAAGAGAAAGCTCAATCTCCTTCTGATGACTTGCTTGAACAATCCAGACAGCTTTTCCCTTGACAATTTCCTTCCTTCCATTTTCTTTTTCCATTCCTTCTACCTTCCTTTCAAGGCGCTCGCTTTTGACAAGCGACTTGCTTCAGACTCTCCTTCAAAACTATACCAAACTTTATTCCTTCTCTTTTCCCTATTTCCCAGACTATAGCAAACATGTCCCGCTTCATTCTTTTCGGAACTGCTCTTCTGGCTTCTCAGGTTGCCGCCCATGGCTACTTAAACACCTTTACCTTGGATGGCATTGACTACGCTGGCTATAGCCGCTGGAACCCTTCCCCTGATGCTATCGGATGGAGCTTCTCAACTCCCGATGAGGGACCTGAGATGGACATCTTTAGCCCTGACTTTGTCTGTCGTCGGGAATCTCAGGCCGCCAAGAACTATGGAAAGGTCGCGGCCGGCGGCTCTGCCTCCTTCTTCTGGACCTCGGATGACAAGCAGATCAACCCCAACGGCTGGGCTGAGTCGCATCGGGGACCCGTCATCACATACATCGCTCCTTGCAACGGCGACTGCGCTTCTGTGGACAAGACGCAGTTGAAGTGGACCAAGATTGCCGAGGAAGGCGTCGTGTCTGGTCCCGCGAACGCCGGGGGCACCTGGGCTACCGACAAGCTTCGCCAGAATGGCGGCGTCAACTCTGCCACTATCCCAGCGTCCATTGCCCCCGGCAAGTACGTCATTCGAAACGAACTCATTGCTCTTCATCGTGCCCATCTCAACGAGCCCGAGTTCTACATGCAGTGCGGCAACATCGAAGTGACCGGATCTGGAACAGATGACCTCTCTGGATCTGGTGTTGTTGCCTCTCAGCTTTACAGCACTTCTGATTCGCAAATCTTTGGCTTCTCCATCTATGATAACCAGGGTTCGACTTGGACTGTCCCTGGTCCCCCTCTGTACACTGGTGCTCAGGCTGCGGCCCAGGTTGCGCCTGCAGTCAGGTTCCGGGCTGCGGTCCGATTCCGGGCGTAGGTCTATCAGAGTGATGAAGCATTAACAACAATGAAATACCCGGAGTATAGGAGTTGATTGGAATCATGGATCTTTCTTTATATAGCCAGACTATAAAATTGTCGCGAGCGACGGATATACTAGATGGATACTTTGTACAATATACACGGTTAGGAGTTTATCACCTTCTCAAATGCTAGTCATGCACTATCGATGCTCTTCCACGAAACCTTGGACAATGTGAGAAGTCAGAGTCATCATGCCGTGACTCAGGCCTTAGAGCCCATAGAGGCTTGAGACATTTGGCTCGCGACCTTGAGCTCGCGCTGCATCTGAGCAGCCAGCTTGACATCGAAACCGTTCTCAAAGACCTTTCTGACTTCCTCCAGAGGGAGTCCCTTGACCTCAGGGTAGAAGAAGACGACAAAGAGCCAGCCGAAAAAGCAAATACCTGCGTAGAAGCCAAAGGCACCACTTGGCGTCATGCCCTTCATCATGGAAAGGAAGGTGGAAGCAATGATGATGTTGCAACCCCAGCAAGTGACAGTGTTCATCATGGTACCGAGAGCGCGAACCTCGAGAGGCAATAGTTCGGTTCCGACCCAGCCGATGGTCGCGACACCACTCGCGAAAAAGGCAACGTAAAGGATGATGGTGACGAGAACCACAATGCCGGCCCAGTTGACCGAATCAGCCTGGAGAACGAGGTCCTTGGAGATAGGGATCCAGTGGAAGGCAACCGCGGCGACGACCATGCTCAGAGCCTGGAAGCAAAGTTAATCTCGAGCCTGTTCTCATGGATCTGTCTCGCGCGAGTCTTACCATGCCAAGTACAGTCACAAGCAAGATGATACGACGGCCAGCCTTGTCGATAACGACCATGTTGACAAACGTGAACAGAAAGTTGGTAGCGCCGACAACGATGGCGACAGCGGTGGGCTTGTTGAAACCAACGAGAGAGAACAGGGTCGCGGAGTAGTACATGAGAGTGTTGAAACCACCGAGTTGAGAAACTGTACTCTGTTAGCGATAGTTATCTCGTATACGCAATAGACGAGAAACTCACTGGCCATGACAGTGCAGGCAGAGATGAGAGCTCGAAGGTTCGAGGGAACGCAATGCAGCTGCTTAAACTGCCACCAGAGAGACTTGTTGGACACAATCTGGGACTCAACCTCAATGGTCCACACAAGTCGATCAACCTTGGCCTTCATCTGCTCCTCGGTAGCATCCGGGTAGACTTGGCGCAAGCACTTCTCGGCTTCATCTCGCTTGCCATGAGCAATAAGTTGACGGGGTGATTCAGGGCATCGAGGTAGGAGAGCGGCCAAAATGATGGGCGGGACACCTCCGACGGCAACCATGTATCTCCAGCCATGGGGCACATCGGTAAAGGCGGCACCGAGACCATATGAAACAAGCTGACCCAGAGTAACACTGAGGTTGTCAAAGGCAATCATGCGACCTCGATACTTGGCAGGAGCCAGTTCGCCGATATAGAGAGGCTAGAAAAACCAAGGTTAGTTACTGTGGACAAGGCAGAGAACAAATGGACGCTTTACAATAATCATGGCAGCCGATCCGACACCCAGGCCAACAATCAAGCGTCCAGCAGTCATTGCCGCAAGATTGAACGCCGCCGCCTGGATGACCGATCCAATGAGAAACAGGGCACAGCCGATGTAGATTCCCAGCTTGCGGCCGTACTTGTCGGCGGGCAGACCAGCGATCAAAGCACCGATGAGGGCACCGCCAGAAGTGATGGAGGTGACCAGCTCCTGCTCATGGGAGTCAAGTTCGTGGCCCAGATCATCTCCAAGAGTGACAAGGACAGCAGAAATAACACCAGTGTCGTAGCCTGTCTTCTTTGTTAATAAAGTTGCCGACACAGAGTCTGGGTCGCTGAGCTAGGAGATCTCACCAAACAAGAATCCACCCATGGCGACGGTGAAAGTGATCATCCACACGGATCTGGAGGGCTTGGTGTCTTCGATAGAATCATCAAAATCAACGACGGTTCCCTGTGACTCTTCGATATGCTCAATCTTTTGCGACATCGACTTGCCCATCCCATAGCCCTCTGTCGAGGACTTGTGGTCGTGGGCATCATCAGCCGTGTGGGAAGACATTTTCCGAGTGTTTCAGAGCCAGAAAAGTGATAAGACAAAGACACAATCGAGAGCAAGAATGATGAGCTAGGAGGCAATGTCAAATGCTGGATTGCGATGGCAGACAAGCTTGATGAGAAAAGATATCCAAAAGCAAGGCGCAAGGCCATATATATAGTTGCATCTAGGCTTACGACTCATGCTCAAATCGCCAGTGTTCTGACTGGGTAGTTTCAGACCATATCCGACCCTTGTTCACCAAGAAACTCAACCTTTCCCCAGGCTGGAGCATGCCATCGCCAGTGCCGTCTGGGGTCTGGGGTGAGCTAACGGGGGTGGATCACCTCCATTTCGTCGATAGCTGGGGGTGGCGTCGGGCCACATGCGGGGTAAAACCTGGAGTTTATGCGCGAATTATTACCCTGCAGAGTCTATGGGGAAGTTATCTCCATCATATTTGGCTCGGCATCACTTGCTCGTGCCAAGCCGCCCCGTAGTTGTGCGGTAAGCGTGGCACAGGCCTGATATAACGTGGTTTCATTACCTGTACTCCAACTCCATACAACATCTGCACCCTCAAACCATCACCACTTGCTTGTGGCCTGTGCAGCTTGGGCGCGTGCAGATGGCTGCCTCGATAAGCCAGGGATGGTCTAACCCCCTTCCATCACTTCTCCCCGTGGCTGAGCCTCTAGAGGAAGAAGAGACCGGGTTTGTCATTGCATCATCATCACCGAGAGTTGGATGGACTAATCTGCAGCCAGGTCCGAGACGGGGTTTATTGCAGAGTTCAGCTTCGGGCCACCCCTGGACAACCGGAAGGAAGCCGAGTACTTTATGCACTTCATACATGAACTAGCACCATGGGTAATATCTCCTTTGGCAAGATACTCCGCATCGTGGGGATAACCTCAGCTCCAGTTTGACGTCTGCGATCCGGCACGACACTTTGGCACAGAGGTTCCTAAACGCGCTCGACATTTCCCTTTTTTGGCCTACTCGATACTTGCCTTTTCGTCCCGTCAGATAAGCTTGAAGACCGGGGTTCCCGATGATAGCCATGAGACGTATCATAGCCATGCGTTGCGTATCCTCATACCCATCCTCGATGACCCAATTGGGGCCGTTAATGAGAACGTCTTGGCGGGAATCGTGATATTGCGGTCATATGAAGAGATGACGGGTGAGCAGGCCAGGTTCAACATGTGCAGTCCGGAAAAACTAACCATTTTTAAGATGTGGATGGGAACACTCATCTTACAGGTAGTTCAAGGCTACTCAACTCCGAGTTTCGCTTCGCAGCCCAAGGCGGACTTGGAGAAGCAGCCAGTTGGGTTGTCCTGCGTCAGGACATGTATGTGTCTCTAACGCGGTCGCGGCCACTCCGCACCAACATGGACAGTTACCGGGATTCTCAGTCCTTTGTCGATACTTGTGATGAATCCCTGGCCAATCGAGTGGTCTTTATCTGCGGCCGGGTATTGGCATACGCTTTTGGGCCAGAATCGAGACTCGATCCCCTCCTGTGGGCTGAGCTAGGAGAAGACCTCAGGAGATGGTATGAGGCAACGCCGTGGAAGGTCTTGTCTTGGTCCCCCGATTCGCCAGCTCGAGAAGGTGGCGAGAAGTCTGTGTTCCCTACACTATGGATGGCGCGCCACATACAGGGTATGTGATCCCCTCACGTTCATCCAGGAAGAAACGTTTCCTGATTGCCGAGTGCAGTTTTAGGGTATCAGCATTACTACATTGCTCGGATGCTGCTCAACATATTCAACCCTCAGCTGTGGACACCTGGATTTGATGCAATCCGTCTACGAGCAGCTTCAGATGTAGGCTTTTTGAGAGAATGTTTGATGAGGATACTTTACTGACCGAAGTCAGGACGCCGTACGGAAAGATTTGCGGACATTACTTGGCCTGACCATCAGCAACCCTGACCTGCCCACTGCCTACTTTACAGCACATCACACATTATACGCCTGTAAGCTGAAATAACTCTGCATCTTTTGTTTGTTAGCGTCTAACATTGGCTGAAAACAGGTGGAGTCTACCTCAAAGATGAGCGGGAGCACCAAGAAGTGTTTAGATTTCTAGAAGACATGTCGAATACCATGGGCTGGCCAACACGAGAGGTGGCTGCACAGCTACGAAAGGACTGGGGCCTCGACAAGGGAATCCCGGAAAATGCATCCATTTCTCCGCATCAGTTGAGTGCCCAGAGGTTCTCGGGGGACCAGGCCTGGGATCCGGAACCTGGGGTATGGGGTCAAGGCAGTCCCATGGACAAGGAAGAAAATAGCGTGATTCATTTGGGGTAGGCTAGTGCGAGTCAGTAAGCGAGGTGCGGGCTTGATTACCTTGAATGACTGGGAGGGAAATATTCAGCGAGGCTACGCAACTTGGTCTGGTTTAGCTTTGTGGGGGCAAGACAAGGTTTCTGCCAACTCCAACAAGTTCTTGACGTCGGGATCGATTAACCGCGTATTGACTGATGGCTACTCTACGGTTGTGGGTATCACACCACGGACGCATTGAGAGGCAAGGAGTATTGGATCTTTGATTGTTTTTTTCTTCTTTATTTTTCTTTGGAGAAAGATGATGTCGTCTCTTTCAACACCTAAATATGAGTTCTTTGTAATTAGAAGGACTGGAAATGAAACTGAGAGTGATAGGTAATCGAAGTCGTCAGATTAGATTATCTGACCACGAAGACGAAGGGAAAGTGACCATGACACAGCCAGTGATACACTCTCCAATTCGTGGTATACTACCCATGCAGAAGGCTCCTAACAGTAGCTAAATCACCCATGGATAACATTACTCTTCCATCCTTGTTGGCCATCCCCACGAATCAAGGAGATGCTTCCTTCTACTCAGTTGTTAGCATGAAAACCGATTCTTGAACCCAAGTCCACTTACGCAAGGTCTGTAGACCACCCATATTCTGTGGTCGTCTTGTCTAGGATATTGATGACGGCGCCTTGCTGACTTCTTTGAGAACAACGATCTCCGACCATGGAGATTGCCATGCAAGCGGTTCTGGAACTGGGGTTAGGTAGATAAACGAGAGAGTCAAGTCTAGGCTTACATGTGCATCGGGTTGATTTTACTTATCGATTCGGCGATTCCGCAAACAATCTCAAGATCGTTCCTGACTTGGGCCTGTTTGAGTCAGCTACTGCATGCAAGGCGAGGCGCATCGGAGTTGCAGGTTTGCACTGGACTCACATCGATCCAACGAGAGGCCTCTCTCCGTGCTCGGCAGAGACGAGGCACACGAGGGTCATGGACAATCAAGAGTATCCTTGAGAGGTGGTAGTACTGAAGCCCCGCAGCAATACAATCGTTTAACAGCCAGATCTCGGGGAAGGGTGCCCCATTACATTTTCGTCGCGTCATGACTGGGGTAAAGGAAGCTGGAGTACTACTCATCCAGGAGGCGGTCGATTCGAGGAGTCCATCGTAGGTGGTCGTATCCTTCCCCTCTCCAAAGCAAAACCTGACCACTTCCATCAGCTTAAGCAGCATTCTGTTTGTCCTGGCGAAATCATCGCTGGCGTGAATGAGATGTTCCAGGCCAGACCGGTAGGTGTCTTGATCGATGGGGGCTTGGTTCATAACTGCTAGGAACAACTCTTGTCTTAAACACGCCCACATTACAGCATCGTGAAACGTGACGGGAACTCGAGTCAAAAGAGGGGACACATGCAGCCTGGACATGTCTAGATGTGGGGGGATCAAGGCTGATGAGACATCGTTGTGCATTGAGGTGGCTGGAAGCATAGGTTAGTAACCCCGTTCTAGCTCATAATATCGAGATGACTTTAGATGAAGGAAGAATAAATTCCCCAGAGCGCAGTGCAGAGGGGAAATATCTTACCTTGAAGGTTTTCACAGAAATGATAGAGTAAAACGGCAACGTCGAGATGAGACATGTCCATGCCTGACTGAATCATCTGCTCTAAGAAATTATCGTGAGATGGCAGCTGTCGCCTATAGACATCGAGTTCAAGGTTTGGAGCACCGCCTTGAACAGCGTGAAGATGTCCAGCGGCAACAACAAGGATCAACTCGAGAAATGTGGGACATGTCGCAGCTATCGATGGAACGCATGTTGAGAGGTATCTGGTTGGGTCGTAAGAGTCGAATGCAGGCGCGATATACTTGATATAATGACGGAATAGCCTCGCCCTGGTGCGATCGTTGAGTGGCGCAGGTGGTAGGTCGGCATTGGTGGATGTGTGATCATGTGAGAAGAAGTTGGAGCTTGATGGGCTGTGATTAGAGAAAGGGTTATATTGATGAGGCCCACCTAAGGCCGCAATGCTGCCGCCAGCGTGTCCTGGCAGGGGCACATGATGCACTCGTTGGTAGGAGACGATGGACGGTTGTGAGAGGCCAGGGTCGAGTCGGGGAGAACTCCCTGATGACCCTTGAATGGGCGAGACGTAATCGCGATCTGTCTGCTGCGCAAGACCCGCAGAACCGGCACTTGAAGCAGTCTCAAGAGATGCTACTGGCTGTTGATCGTGACCAGGCGGGGAGGTGCTGCGATCAAGATGTTGCTGTCGCAGGGGCTGTCGTGATTCCCCATCCGACTCGGCATCGTCGTCGTAATACCGAGCAACCTCTAGACTTTGATCAAGAAACTTGAGTCTCTTGCCAGCCGTCTTGCACCAGACCTGGGAAGTGGAAAACTCGGGCTGAGGCTCTCTGATGGGTCAATTAGTACTGACACATCTTGTATGCTTATCGTGCTCCGGTGTAGCCGGCTACTCACCCGGTCTTGGATTTGTGCCGGAAGCGAACCCTGAGATTTCGGTTGCAGTCAATGTTCTTTTTGACGCACTGCGCGCAGGGTTTTCCCCCGTCACCTGCAAGATAAGACAGTCAGGGTACCCGTGACGAACACATTGAGCTGTGCAGCTGATCGGTACTTACATTTCAGATGTCTATCAAGATGGGATTCTGTCAGACAATGTCGTCACCTATGAGATCAGACGGAATGGGACAACTTGCCTCGCACGACAATTCTAGGAAAGCGATCAGTCCCGGATGATCAGGATAGGCAACTTGGACTTACCTCACACCCGGGCCTCCGAGGACCGGTGGGCGGCATGGCGGCGAGAAGACGAGACGAAGAGAGAAGGGGAGCAAGGGTCGAGAAGCGGGTCTCAAAGTAAGGGCTTCGCTGTTTATATCCCTTTTCGACCGGCAGGGAAAATGACCAAGCTTGTGGCGGAGACGGGGGCGGGGTAAATGCGGGGGGCGGAGAGAAGCCCTTCGACTCACGAGATGGAGACTCCCTCTCTCTAGCGTGGGATGCCCAACATGGTAATATCTTGATCAAGATTGGGTTTTTGGTGGTTGACATCCATGTTGTGATCGAGGTGTATAAGAAAGGACGCTTGCCATGGCCTTGGTGGTTGTAGTTTACTGCTCTGATCAACACTCCTTTTCCAGAACAATTCTACCGCTCTCTGAGCACAAGTGGCGACGGCTTTTTTCCCAGTTGCCTATTTCTCCTCTAACCTCTTTTGTATCGTCTTGTTTAACCGATTGCCTTCATCTGGACCAGAGAAATGTCAGTCTCGGTCGCGTCTCTGGGCACCACGCCCTATGCTGCGGCATTAGGAGTTGTCGCAGTCATCTACTTCCTAGTCTACCCATTTGTTGTTTACCTCAGAGACTCCAAAGGTAAAAAAACATTATTTCTTTCTGCATTGCTTCAATACTTACCACTCCCAGGTCTTCGACGATTCCCAAACATGTCCACCTTCTCGGGTATGTCCAACCTCCCCTTCATGATCCTCGCCCATGGAGGTGCCCGATCTTCCGCCATGGCCAAGATGCACAAGGAGGAGCCAATCCTTCGAACTGGCCCAAACACTTTGTCCTTTGGTAGTGTCAAGGCTATCAAGGGCATCTACGGCCACGGCACCCCCTGCACCAAAGACGAATCGTACATACTCACGGCCGGAACTCACTTCCACTTGGCCGATGTTGTCGACAAGCCCGACCACGCACGAAAGCGAAAGGTTCTCTCCTCCGCTTACGCTCTCAAGAACCTCGAGGAATGGGAATACAAGGTCGCCGACAAGGTGCAGAGGATGATGAACCACTTTGAAAAGTGTTGCACAGCTCCTTTGCCCAAGGGCGTCAAGTATCCCAACCCAGAGGACGTCAACGTCGACTTCCGGGCCTGGTCCAACTTCTTCTCACTTGATGCTATTGCCGACATTGGTCTTTCCGAGAAACTTGGCCTTCTCGACCGAGGTCACGATCGAGTCGAGGCGCAGGAGAAGAACGGTACCATTTTCGAAGCCAACCTCCGAGAATGCCTCTATCCCACTGCTCGCAAGCAATCTCTTCTTCTCTGGAGCTACGATAACTACAAGCTGCTCGATAAGATTTCCAACATCATTCCTTACTACAGACGCATGTCCGAATCCAGCCGAGGCTGGGATGCCATTGTCCTGCGCCGTGCGAACCTCCGACTGCAACGCTATAATGCCGGAGAGAAGCTTGATGACTTCTTCCAAGCACTCATGGAGGACAAGAGCGGTAACCCCCACAACCTTGAATGGGGCGAGGTTGTTGCCGAAATCAACATCATGATGAACGCCGGTAGTGTCACTACTGCTATCGCCCTTGCCAACGTCCTCTACCAGCTGCTTCTCAACCCCGACAAGATGGAGACGCTGCGAAATGAGATCGACTCAGTTTTGGAGCCAGATGAGATGGTTGCTCCTTACGACAAGGTGAAGCATCTTCCTTACCTTCGAGCCTGTCTGGATGAGTCCCTTCGACTTTGGCCTCCTACTCCTCAGAGCCTTGGTCGCAAGACTCCTCCCGAAGGTACGACAATCATGGGCCAGTACATCCCAGGCAACACCACTGTCGGCATCTCAGCTCTTGTGGCACATCGCGACGAGACCGTCTACCCAGAGGCCGAAAAGTACCTCCCCGAGAGATTCCTTGGCGAAAAGGGCAAGGAGCTCCAGTCGTGCTTCATCACCTTCTCAGCTGGTGCCAGAGGATGCATTGGACGCAACATCTCCTACCTTGAGCAAGCTGTTTGTCTTGCCTCTATTGTACACAGGTACGATTTCGCTCTGCCTGCAGGCTTTGAGCTCAAGCGAGAGGAGACCATGAACCACATCTTGGGAGAGATGCCTGTCAAGGTGTGGCGAAGAGATCTTGGCGAGGAGGAATGATGGATGAAAAGCATAGAGCATAGCGAACTTGATATTGAATTTGTAATTGGTAACAAAACAGTAGGCGTGCGTTGTACCGCCTCATTATGAATAGATTGAATCAAACTCGGACCATTCGACTTCTTGTTAGACAAGATCCGACTCCTTGACCAAGATGTCCCTGGTGACTTCGTGTATATCACGGAGACCCGCAAGGTGCATGTTCATGGTCAAATCACCACACATGGCTCGAAGCACGTGTCTCACTCCTTCTTCTCCCCCAAGTGCCAATCCATACGCATATGGACGGCCGACGAGGACGCACTTGGCTCCCAGGGCGATTGCCTTGATGATATCAGCACCACATCTGATACCGCTGTCAAAAATGACATCAATCTTATCTCCAACGGCATCAACAATTTTCGGCAGCATTCCCAAGCTGCTGGCTCCACCATCCTGCTGTCTTCCACCATGGTTGCTCACAACAATTCCTTGGACGCCCACCTCAACGCATTTCTTAGCATCGTGCACACTTTGGATGCCCTTGAGAACAATAGGTCCATCCCAGTGCTTTTTGAGAAACTCGACGTCTTCCCAAGAGTGGGAGTGCCCGGGAAACACAATCTTGGCCCATTCCCGTGCCGCCGGCCCAAGGCTGGCTCCAGTTGTTCCGCCTTGAGCTGACTGGTACACCCCACTGGGGGCGCTAGAGATGTCGTACCCATGCTTTTCTTTGAATTGCTTTTGGAAGACTGGATCTGTCAACCCAATTTCCACACCGATATGATCTGGGTGGATAAATGGGTTGTATCCATTGTCCAGATCACTGGGGCGCCATCCGAGCACATAAGTATCAAGTGTGACGAACAATGCAGTGTAGCCAGCAGCCTTCGCCCTCTTCAAGAGGGAGATGGTGATTTCATCATGCTCACGGCTTGGCCAGTACAGTTGGTACCATCGAGGAGCACCGGGACCGTTGGCAGCCGCCACATCCTCGATGCTTGTGCTTGACGCCGTACTCAGGATGTATGGGATGCCAAGTGAAGCAGTGGCTCGGGCAGTAGCAGCCTCTCCCTCAGGATTGAAGATCTTTTGCACACCAATCGGCGCAATAGCAACTGGGAAAGGCAGGGTTTGACCGAGAACCGTTGTCGTCGTGTCCGAGAACCTCTCGTTGCCAGCATCATCCTTTCGGCTAGGCACTAGGCGTCTAGGTATAATGGACCAGCGTGTGAAGGAGGTGAGGTTGTTTCGATAGGTTGAGCCAGCTCCGCAGTTGCCGTGGATGTAGCCCCAGGAGGTTGCCGAGAGTACATTCTTGGCCAAAGGCTCCCATTCTGATGACTGAAAGGTGAACGAAGGTCGAGCAAAGTGAAGTCCAGCATCGAAGATGGACTTTTCGTATTCGAGAACATCAGAGCTTGTTACAGGAGCCATGGTGAATGATTGAAAGGTAGGTAAAGAAGGCGGGTTGATGATACGAGTCTTGGCACAGGTTGCAGTGGAAACTCTTATATCTTCATGAATCATACCTATTACCTCGGTTATCTACTATGGCGCGACAATTACATCATGGCCTTGCGAGTGTTTTGCATTTTTTCATCATCAATTGAGTCTCTAGCTGAGGAATTTCCCGATCAAAAGGTAAAACCAGACTTGAAGAAGTACAATGACGTCGAAGACAGCAGGATATAATGGGGCTCAACGGGAACTTCGGAAGAGTCGGCTAGAGTGTGGATATGGGAGATCAAGATACGAACTTTGCGTCAAACTGTGGAGATTGATGAATTGATAACACCTTTTGGGATTACACGAGAGAAAGCACATGCCTAAGAACATGGCTCTGTATGGCCCATGACCAGCTTGAGCAATCAGTCAGCTGTTGTATGTTCAGCCAGCCCTGATAACTTCTGGGCTCACAATCCGGCTTCTGGTTTGTTAGCGTTGCTTTTCAGTTTCCCAAACGTATTGGATTAGCAGACTAGGACAAGTCGTGAGGGAGGTAATACTGCTCGGCCTCGTTTGGTGCCCGCCTCTACCCATCAGTGTGAATGGACGTGCTAAGCTGCCTCTAAGGTAGGAATATTATCTCGGTAAAGAGAAACATGTTCCGGCTTGGGGGCTGTGTAAAGACTTGCCTGGCTCATCACTACCCTACCAGGTCTACCCTCCCTCATTTATGTTAGATCATCCAGCAACTCAGTGTCATTACATTTTTAATACACAAGTATAGGGTATTTGTCCTTCTCTTCACAAGTGACATTGAGAACAGTGCTGACTCACCTAATCACGTCATCACCCTCTTGAATGAGACGGGTATAGCGGCCCACTAACACTCCTTGTGTATCTTATCAGTGGTCTTAGCCAGAAGCAGCCATTTCTTTACCCTTTAACTCCTCCAATTCCTCCCCTACCGTGACCATGTCTTTTGACCTCGAGCGCGTTGACGAGCTCCTCGACAAAGCAAAATGTCTCGTCAAATCCCTCGCTTCGCTCCGGCCGACTCTCGAAACACCAAATGACTTGGTACGGAATGAGTTGGCCATCACCCTCCACGATTTGACTGTGATCGCGCGCGATACACTTCACTTGACCTCGGATCTTTCATCTATGACCAACAGTGTCGTAACCTCAAGACCCAGCAGTTCCGACCATTCACACGACCTATCGCCGACCCCTCCCACCTCGATTAGCAGCGTATCGTCCACATTGTCGAAAGAGATCGACACCCCGGTACAAACAAGTGCGATTGTCGACGTGCCGACCCCGCCACATACAGATTTCGCCCACGTCGCAAACATTAATGCTGTGCCTGCGCTGGCTATCACTTTGGGTCCAAGGAAGCGATTGCCTTCCTCTGCGGGAATAAGCGATGGCAATGTTGAATATGAATCTGGGGCCAACAAGCGACACTGCCAAGGTGACGAGCAAGTGTCGGAAGACGAGCATCTCTCTCGCAACACAGCGTCTTCGAACTACATGCCAATGGACTTGAGAAAACTCATCTACAAGATCAAGAACCGCGATAAACTATCCCGAGTTCCCATCTTCTCGATCGCCGACCCTCCAAGTACTGTCATGCTCCGCCGAGTAGCCGCTGTCCAAGGAGGTCCAGCCATACGGCAGTTCTGCTCCCTCATCCATTCGAGACGATCCCGGGAGACCGAAATGGGTCTTTTGCGAATTCACACTTCTGGTCTTGAGCGAGCCTTGGAGTTAACAAGGACGCTTCGAGTCTTGACGGGGCGGACGGCCGTCACCACCTTTATTACACGTCTCGTCCAGTTCCACATCGCTGAGGCTGTTGATGATACTAAAGCGGGACGATTACGAGCCGATGGGGAACAAATCAAGCAAGCCATGAACAAATTTGGGTGGGGAGAAGCAGAGCGACCAAGATTCTTCCAGTACCTCAGGCAAGGGCGCTCTTGGCGTTCGATCTGTGGGCAGTATGTCGGACTTTTGAGCTTGATACCGCTCAAAGCCGAACAGCCGTATGGCGTCTCAGCGAAAGACTTTCTCAACATGAAGGGGAGCGAGCTGGACACGTTTCTACACATGATTAGCAATCCGTTCGTGGCTCGCCTTACGGAAGCGGCCGCGGCGTTTCAGGACATGGTGATGGGTAGCAGGGAGGACGCTGAGTTCATCTGGGAGAAGAACCAGCCCGAGTTATACAAATGGCATGGGAATCTACCCGAGACCGATGTACTCTCTCTCGTACAGCCTCAAGCCAGCTGTGAGGAGTGTCTTTTTGAGAAGAAGGACTTTGTCGACGCCCCCAATCCTCCGGGCTGGCCTGAAGACTGGGCTTGGCCCGCTCACCCGCTTCTTATCCCGTCTCCTCACAAGCAATGCGATTTTTGTGACGGCGATGGTAATTGCTCCTGTCGTCAGACAAGAGTGGGTGCAGCCTGCAGACCTCAGGTTAAGTCGTTTGGAAAACAAGGAATAGGTCTGCAGGCCATCGCCCTGCATGAAGGCGACCTAGCCTGCCGCAAGGGCGATGTTCTCGGGCAACTAACTGGTCGCCTGGTCCCTGCTGACACACACCCACACAACTCGCTCTGGATTGTCGAGATGCGACGTTTTGACATTCGTGGTGATCCCATCGTTTGTCAGATTGACGTTGGAGGGGTGGCCAGTACCTTCCGGAACTTGAACCATTCATGTCGTTCCTCGGCAAGAATGATACCTCGCCGAGCGTCTGGAAGATGGATTATGGCTGTCGAGGCGACGAGGGATATACGACATGGGGAGCAGATTACCATCAACTTTGGCAAGGCCTTTTTGCGTAATCAGGGGTTACGATGTGAATGCGAGGGGTGCCAAGTTCCTTCTTAACGTAGTATATAGGCCATTGATCATAGAGAACAAATATATGCAAGTAAATGACCTCATTTTAATTCTGGCATATCTATTATTTTGACATCTTCTGTCTCCTGACATTGAAGTACAGCCTGAGGTTCTCAAGTGAGTGCACGGGCCACTGATGCTGTTTTGCAATAATGGCCCGTGCGCAAGCTGAGCGTGACCCACGCTTGACTACAAGTCGACAACTGCTTGAATGATAACAAAGAATCTAGAGCTGGCATGTATTCTTGCGAGTTCTTATAATGCAAGTAGAAGAGTCTCCAATAAGCGTACATTGTCTAGTAGAGCCATCTAATCCACTTTTGGGAACAAGAGAGATATTTGTCAGGGATATTAATACTTTGTTCACGGGGCGCCCTGATGAAACTACCTGCACATCTGCGTATGTTACTGTTTCTTTCTGGGCTACCCCTCCTTCGCTTAGGAGCCAGAAGCTACCGTTTGACCTCAGAGTTCCGCTTTTAAAGGAGTTCTAGACTGAGAGATCCCATAACAACCAGGGCGCTGGTGCGTCGATGGTCATTTATCCATGCCCCAAGGACGGGTCAGGATGAGACACAGAACATGAACATCATGGTAGGACTTGCGAATCCCGATATCGGAAAAATTTCCCTCGGAATTCAGTTTCAGGGGCGGATCCCCTACTTTTCCGTTCCCACCTTGACCCTCGAGTCACGCCGAGACGCTGCAAGTCTGAGATCACGCACAAGCCCAATTCGGGGACTAGCCATACCAGGAGCATTTTGACTATCGCTGGAAACCACGGGGATGGGCCGAGATGGTGAAGGCGAGATGAGCCAAGCCGGTGAAAGGACTGCCTGGCCGGCCACTTCAGCGGGTGGGTTGGGCCGGACTAGTGATTCTCATTCACCCGCTTGGATGCTTATGGCCATGGCTCAAGCTCACAGGCAGCCCATCCCAGGTGGAGAATTCTGAAAAGGGAAAAAGAATGAGGGCCCTTCAACGAGGGTGGGATGGCGGAATCTACCAGCTCCGTGATTCGTCCCATCCTTGCCCGAAAGGATCCGATCGCTATCTCCTTTTAGTCGAGGTTCCGGGTCTGGTGGGAAGCAAAATTTTCAACTCGGAACTGAAGTGCTAGCGCTGGAACGTTATGGATTTTCAGGGTCAAACCGCCCCCCGCGAAAAGGAGGCTTGTGAACCAGTGGCACACATATGTCGATGAGCACGCATCGTCAAGATTTGCACTCGTTCAGTTCGATAGGTGCAGTCGCGTAGTATTCAGAACTATGGAAAAGTGATCAAGATCCATCATATATCTTCTTCCAGTCGTCCTCCTCTAGGATCTCCTTTTCCATCTGCTCTAGAAATTCCACCTGTGCCCTGATGAAAGCCCTGGCATCTGAGACATCAAATGGGCGTTTGCGTTCAATGTCTCTATCCAACCCTTCTCGGCGAGCTCTGAAACGGTTCTCCAGCATCTCGAACCGATACTGTGCGTACTCGGAGTACAGCTCGTCAATATTGGAGATGGGTCGCACCAGCTTAAGAACAGTGTCATCTCGGATTTCCCAGGATCGTGCTCGGAACGCAGTAACCATGCTGACTCGCTCCGAACCTCCCAGGGTTCGAAGAGCTTGGTGATCAATGTATCGCCCCTGAAGAACAACAGCATAGCCCTACACAGTTGTGAGCGTGGATAATCGTATCTTTATCTCACCGACTTACTCTTTGGGGCCCTCGGACTTTGATAACACTTCCGTCAGCTGTCTTCAAGGCTGTCTCACCTCCAGTCATGCCTGTGCAATCCGAGAGCATGGTCACGCAAACAAATGCATAGCTATCATTGTGCCAGCTAACAATCGCATCGTTCTTGTCCTCCACCTTGGGCTTCTCGATCTCTTTCTCTGGAACGACTTCTCTGTGTCGATCTTGTTCCAAGGGCGATAGATGCGGGATACTCGGCCCCGAGACGTTGATATGGGCGATGTCGTAGTCCACAACAGGCACCAGGTCTATGCCCGCCAAGTTAGAGATGATGCGTAGTGTTTCGGGATCTTTCCAGGCATTGTAAATGAAAGGCGCATGGCTTTTGGGCACTGTTAGCCAAGGGAAACGCTGTCCTCCTTGCGAGGGTGGACTTACTCGCGAGCATATCCTCGAAGCTGGCATTCGGCATACCTGCTCGAGAACCGATGTGAAGACCAGATCTGCTTGTTCGTAAACAACTCTCTTCTCATTTCACCGATGGCTTCCTCGGAGAAGAGACGAAATGGCTCGGTCACACCGATTGGCGAGATGCCCTGGCTGTCTGGGTAGCCTAGATCCTGCAAAGACCAGACCCGAGAGGGCGGCTCAAAGTGCAAATGCTTGGAAGCATCGAAAGACAGACTGCGAGAACCATTGTTTTCTAGTGTTGTGGGCAGAATAGGTGCTGCCTCCTGGGAAGCAGTCGGTGCTGGGGTCATGACGATTGTTTGCAGTGATGCAATCTCGACTATCATGGGCAGTGTGACTCTTGATGTGTGGTATTTATCGTCCAAGAAGTCTCGTATGCCCTCAATAGATCAACCCCAGGGCGAAAGGAGTCAAAACCCTGAGTCGTGCTGCCCTGTATCGTGCGTGTATCCACAAGCTGCCCATGAGGATACTCGTTCGGTACGTTCCTCTTTCGGTTCCTGTTCGCCCGGAGAGCGATATGCCATGGCTCCTCTGACCTGGGATTTGCAATAGCTACGGCGGATTGCGAAATCCCAACATGGCAGGGAACCCCTACAGTCAAAGATTTCGAGCCTGGGCCTTCACTAACCCCCGGGAGGCACAAGATGTGAGCCTTCCACAGGCAGCATGGCCGATTACCAAGGCTCACTTCCCTTACTCGTGCACTATTAGATCCACGGCTTAAAGGTGCCAAATCCACGATTTAGCACCGAATTTTAGTTTCTGATTGCGTGATGACCCAAGGCCGTGAAACAGGGTGGATGAGGGACTTGCACAAGAGGGACCTCAGCTCGTTTAGGCCCTGGGGCATCCCACAAACTAATTAGTGGTTCCACTAGCCTGACAAGCACGATTTGGAGGCTGGAGGAAAAGAGATAAATACACCCATCAATCACTCGACCTACCATTTTATCGCCATTCTATCTCTTCACCTTCGACAAAACTCGCGTTACGATCACCATGGGAACCGATAGCACCTCTTATTCTTGGCCTGAGACGCTTAGGCGTTGGTACCGAGGCACACTTTACCAGGCAGTCATCTTGGGCATTGTGAGCTTCAGTCAGCAGGGCATATGGACTGCTTTAGCCAGTAGGTCAATCATTATTTGACCCATGAGACTCCTCCACTGACTGTTGAATTCACAGGCATGGGCGCTGGTGGCCTGGCGACCCCTTACTTTGTCAACGCCGCCAATGTCATCACGTATGTCATCATGATCATATTCAGCCCAATCTTTGCCGTCCTCGGCAATAGGTTCAGCTTGAAGTGGATTCTCGTCATCGGCACGATTGGATATCTCCCTTACTTCGGCGCGCTATACTGCAACAGCGTCTACGGAACACAGTGGTTCCTCCTTTTCGGAGCTGTGACCTGCGGCTTCTCTGCTGCTGCCCTGTGGACTTCCGAGGCAGCCATTGCCGTTGCGTATCCGGAAGATAACAGACGAGGCCTGTACATCAGCTTGTGGATGGCCATTGGTCTTGTTGGTACTGTCATCGGAAGCTCCATTCAACTGGCTCTCAACATCCACGACTCGCAGCAAGGTAGCATCTCCACCAACACCTACCTCGCTATGATCGGTCTTTCATGCATTGGACTTCCGCTCTCTTTGACCATATCTCCCCCGAACAAACTCATCCGAACCGATGGCACTAAACCAACGTTCAGCTCTGGACAGTCCCAGATACCCCTGAAGGAGGGATTTGCCGGATTGTGGAAGGCCCTCAAATCTCGACACATTGTCTGGCTCATGCCAATTTTTATCACAGTTCGCTGGAGTTATACATACCAGGGTAACTATCTTGCTGTTTACTTCACCGTCAGAGGTCGCGCACTGGCTGGATTCGTTCAGACTATGTGTGGTATTGCCTCCACCATTGGATGGGGGCGGTTGCTCGATTCCCAGAAGGTATTCAAGAGCAAGAGGGCCCTATGTAACGTGGGATGGTACTCTATGCTGCTGGTATTTGTGGTGCAATGGATCTTCAACTTCTATATGCAGGCAAGCCTCCAGTCACGAGTGCCAACTCCCATCCTCGACATTTATTCCCCTGATTATGCCAAGGCTATCGTTGGCTATTGTCTCTTTAGGTGAGTTTGAAACACTTCGTCCCAAAGACAAACACTGACAACCAGACAGCATTGCGGGAAATGCCTCTGTTGTGTGGACATACTGGATCCTAGGGCTTTACAACAACGATGTCGATACTCTCGCATACACCAGCGGTATTCTGCGATCGGCCGAGAGTCTGGGTTTCGCTTGTGCATATGGCATCGGCTCTAAGGAAAATGTGTCGCTCATGGCGAACCTGGCCGTCTCGTTTGCTGTTTTTGCTGCCAGTGTCCCATTCACCTGTTACGTGGCTTGGAAGAGTGCTGCTCTAGAGGGTAAAGACGATAAGATCCAAGACCAGGAACGGTCTGATAGTTCATCAAGCCCAGTGGCTGAAGGTTCTGATAAGTCGCCTGCTATTATTACGGCTAGCGTATGATCTATTATTTCAAGTTATGAGGGTCAAGCTTTCAAGGGACTAAAGCTTCTCATCAAATCATTTCCCTCTTCAATTAGACAGGCATAGTTAACGGTTCAAGATATTATTAGCTGCCTCTTCCCAGAATCATTCGTGATATTTGCCCCCCTTAACTCCTACCATGACAATATAGTTAGATTTCGAGCGCATTGACATGCTCGGCACGATGTTCCCTCGCCCTCAAACAGGTGTAGCCACCCCCTCAAATCATAGCCACTGATTCGAAAATCTGATTACCATGATATCCTTTATAGAGAATCCCAAGACAATTGTAGACTCTCCAATGACATAGAACAGCTGCCTAAAATACCCATCACGAGGTCTAGACTCAGACGGAAGCCACAAGAGGTTTTGTCCCGAGTATTGGATCCAAGACCTGTCAGCACTGAGAGTGAACTTCCTGCTCGTTTCTGGTACTGCGGTTGGCGTCAATGATAGATCCCCAGCGACGAGTGTAGTCTCATTCAATGAAAATGGGCCACTTGTCGTGTAGAGAGTGGTGTTGTCAGGACTGAAAGAGAGGCTGTATATGTCATAGGCCAACGGGATGTGTTGCAAACGTTGACGTTTTCGAACTGACCAAATAGTGATGTCCCCGCTAGTTTCCAGGACAGATGCAACGAGGTTCGAGTCCTGTGAGAAGGCGATCAAGCGACCAAAGCCGGCGGATCGTAGCAGATAGTCATACTCGCCTATTTCCCAGACGAGAATTCCCTTTTCAACCGTCAAAGCTATGAATTCCATTCTGGGTGCCACGGCCAGGCTGCGGAACTGCGGTAGCTCAAAACACCGGAGGAAAATGCGCTCGTAGGTTCCCTTCTCCCATTGCCAGCCCTCGATGATTCCATTCTTGTGTACAACGACTAGCCGGCGTGAATCGGCTGCAAAAGCAAGATAACGAGGGTGGTTACTGGCACTAACCAATGTGTGTAAACACTTCCCTGTCTCTGTCGACCAGATCCGGACCAGGCCATCTGCTGACGCCGCAGCCAAGAGCGTCGCATCAGGAGAGAATTCCGTCAGTTCCCCCCATTCGATGCTCCCTTCAAGAATTGACTGACGACCTCCGGTGTCAGCTGACCAAAGAGTAATCTCGTTGCTGGATCTTGCCGCTATGAGGCTCGAGGTGGCTACAAAATGCACTGATAGTATTTGGTCGTCCGAAACATCTGTGGAAGCCCGTGGAGTTGTGGACCAGATCCGCACGCAGTCGTCGAAGGAACCAGACGCTATCAGCCTCAAGTCGGATGAGAAAGCTGCTGAAGTGGCACTGTGGGCGTTGATGCTCCACGTTTGTTCGGTCGGTGGGAACTGACGGAAGTGGATGTCTCTGCTCGACGTCATGGCTACCATCTCAAGATCTGGTGACCAGGCAGCTGAGAAGATGTGATCCTGTAGGTCGTTGTAGGCTTGGAGACAGCCACCTCCTTCAGCTGACCAGATACGAACTATTCCATTTCGCGATGTTGTCGCAAGCCGGCATGAGTCTGATGAAAAAGCCACCGACGTAACCCCCCTCTCGTGACTGTCTAGGCTTCGAATAGATTGGCCGCTGTGGATTGACCAAACTCGGACATAGTCATCTGATGAACCTGAGGCAATCATGTCGCCATTTGGCGAGCAGGCACAGACCTCGACTGGCGAAGTATGACCTTCTAGAGTGTGAATGGTCGTGGCGGTGGCAATTGACCAGACTCGAACATAAGTATCATCTGATCCGGAAATAAGAGTCTTTGAGTCAGGAGAAAAGACAACGGAGCGGACCGTGTTATTATGGCCAGTGAATGATTGGAGTTGCTCGCCAGTTTGTACTGACCAAAGCCTGATGGTACCATCTTTTGAACCAGATGCTAGGAACTTGGAATCGTGAGAGAAGGCAACAGAGTAAACGCTGCTGCTGTTTCCTTCAAGCGTTTGAAGATGCTCCCCCGTGTCAGCCTCCCAGATCCGCACTGTTGCATCGTCCGATGCAGACGCTAGAAGTCGTGAGTCAGGGGAGAAGACCGCATCAAAGACCATGGCTTGATGGCCTTCAAGCGACATCAAAGCAGCAGACCAATCTTGGTCCACCTTGGGAAGGAGGGCAATATATGGCGGCATGTCCCCTGCAAAAGTTTGGCGGATGATGCTATTCACCGGACTGAAGATGAGCGCCGAAGAATAGAGCTGCAATGGCACCTGGGAAGCAATGTGCCTGTGAGCCAAGACAAAGCGCCTTGCGTCTTCCAGAAAAGATAGCACTTCTGATGCTGTTTCGGACTGTCGTGAATTAGTATTGGCCAAGATTAGTACGCTTACAGTTTAGACATACCTGCGCCAGGCTTTGCAGGATGGAGATTTGAGTAATCGTGTCAGAAACTCGGCCGAGAATACTGATTGCCTCCAGCCAGTGGAGGAAATGTTTCTTGAGAAACTCGTGTACTCTGTCGCCGTCATAGATCTGAACCTGGCTGTTTCTCAAATGATGGACCCAGTAGAGACATGCATACTGCACCTCCGCTGGCAGACAATGCATCTTAGACTCGGTGCTGATTCCACAACAGGACGTCCCAGGCCACTGGAAATTACACATGTTTTTCTTTAGAGGGGCCCGTGTCGTCAGCAGATCTAGACACTGAAATGCCAGTTCTTTGTGAGTGCCAGCCTCATTGATCTGGAAATCGGCGCTGACCGGGTTCTCAGCGTTCAGCAGGAAGTCGCGAAAGGATAAGTGAAAGAGCCGCACAACGCCTTCGGGTGTGTTAGGGACGTTGAGCACAGAATGCAGTGAGTCGAGCGTCTGTTCGATAAGCTTGTGAGGAATGTCTAGTAGGCGACCGAGACATCCTATAGAAAGCGGCGTCTGTAGAAGAATCAGGGGCCCGATGATGCCACGGAACTGCTGAAGGATGTAACTCTTGTCTCGGCTGGATCGACCAGCAATAAGCGGGCTCAGTGCGGATAGGTATGTGGCGCTGATGTTGCCACCAATGTCGTTGCGGACAGTGAGATCAACCAAGATCCTTGCGAGTTGGTCGTCTGGGCTGCCCAAGACACGATCCCCGATGATGCGCATCATCGTGGCCGCGATAATGAACAGCGGAGAGGCACTCCGGGCGAGGATCGCAATATGCAGCGGATTAGGCCAATCCAGTGACAGGTGTCGATGGATAGGCACAGTTCGGTTGAACGAATCCCGGATGAGCTTGACTTCATGCATCAGGTATATGAAGAGGTCAGCCTCCACGTGAAGCGGAGGAACCTCATGCAGGATCAGTGATTCGTAGACACCTTCGTGACCCGAGAACCCGAGCCGGATGGGCAGTTCTGGCCTGCTGGTAACGAGAACCTTGAGTCTAGCCGAATTAAGGCTGTTCGCCTGTGTCAAGGCAGATATGATGATCCTGATATCCTGGTCCGATTCACACTCATCCAAGGCATCAATGATGATGATGAGGCTCTGCGATTGTTCTTGGGGCCGAGAAAGGGGCTCCACAACAAGCTTTTGAAACTGCTCCTTGAGAGGCTTTTGCGAGATAGATGGCTCAGCTTCAAGCACTTGGATTATATGAGGCAAGGCGGCGGGATACGCATAGGCGAGTTGATATGCGATGGTGGAGAATAGTAGTGCAGAAGCTGAGCGATCATGCTCGCCTCTTTTAAAGAAAAAGCTAGCACCGAGTCCTCCCATGGAAGCGAAATGTTCGGCCAACGTCCGCGAGATTGTCGATTTCCCCGTCCCCGCCATGCCATTCAGCCAGTATAGTGGTTTTGTCTCGGGATCTTGAGCCCATTGACGCATTTGGGAGAGAAGTTCGACCCTGGTTTCGGGATGGCATCTAGGAGCGTGTTCATTCTGGTGCGAGTTATAAGACGCGCCTGTGGCTGTAGGGAGCTTTGAGAGGACCATTTGTTGATTGGTATCGAGAATAATGGCGCTGGAGAGGCATTAGGGTGACTCTGTGGTGTGCATAGGAGTATCGGGGGCGCAATATACCACTGATCAATTCGTAAACCTGCGTCCATGATATCCATCCAGGCTTGGATCTCGCTGACTAGTTTGACCACTTCTGGACTGCTGAAAGGCCATGTAAGGGATCTAATTCCCAGCAGGTTCCTGGCTGAATGTCTTTTCTTCGGCTTCAGCTTCTCGTGAACCCGAAAAAGATGTCCACAGCAGGCATCAACAGCCTGGCGCACGTTGTTTGACACGGAGAGTTTGGCGACATTGTGTCCCTCAAGAAGATTCCGGTGGCCCTCAACAATTACCTGCAGCGCCTCAACCTGCCTTTGTAGGCGTTGGATATAGGGTGTAAAATACATATGGGTACCTAGGAAATAAGTACCTAAGGAGTATAATATACTAAGGTAAATAAGAGTAAATACCTAAGTTACTTAATTACCTAATATAAATACCTAAGTTACTTAATTACTTAATATAAGTAATAAAAAAATATAAAAATAAGAGAAAAAAGATTAAAGTAATAATTATTATAGTAATTAATAAATTAATAAATATATAATTATTAAATATATAAATTATAATTTTTTTAATCTTAAAATATAAATTAATTATTATTTTTAAGTAGCTAATTATATAAAGGAGGTATATTAAAAGGAATAAATATTATAAGGTAAAAAGGTTAGATTAAAGTATATTAATTAATTATATTTATAGCGCTTTAAAGGAATTTTAAGAAGGGTTTTAAGATTAAAAGTATTATAATAATCCTAAGGGGTAAAAAAAAGAGAAAATATAAGTAATAATATAAGTTAATTAAAGAAAGATTATATAATAAGAGGTTAAGAAAAAAGAGAAATTAAGTAAAGAGATTTTAGTAATATAATAAGATTAAATAAGTCTTTTAAAGGGCTTAATAATATATTATTAATAATAATAATATTTATAATAGGTTTTAAGGCCTTAAGAAAAAAATAAAGATAATTAAGGGTTTTAAGGAAAATAAAAAAGTAAAATAAAGCTTTTTTTAACTTAGTAAGCTAATAAGGGACTAATAATATAGCTTTATTAAGAATATTTTCTAGATAGGGCGGTATATAAAGAGGATTAAAAAGTAATAATTAAAAATAAAAAAAAAAGTATTATTTAATAATTAAAACCTTAAGTATATATTATTTATAGTAATAAGTAAACCTATAAATATTTTAGGCCCTCTTAAATATAATAATATTAGGTTAAATAGAAAGAAAGTCTTAAGCTATTTAATAAATTAATTTATATCGCGGTATTTAAGAGAGCTAAGATTAAAAGTTTAGAATAATTTCGCTAGAATAATAACTTAGAGTATATTAAAAAGAGATAATAATAAGGGTTAAGAATATATATATTCTTAGAAGAATTCTTAATAAAGAAAAAATATAAAAGGGGAGGAAAATTAAGCTTATAAAATATAATTAATATAATAATATAATAATTATTTATAATAATTAAGAAAATAAAAGAATAAAATTAAAGTCTTAGTATTTAATAACCCTAATTTAGGTTATTAAGAGTCTTAAGACTTAAATATAATAATTAAATATAGTAATTAGATATAATAATTAAATATAATAATTAGATATAATAATCTAATATAGTAATAGGGAATATAAGGGGGGAGAAAATAAAAAAAAATAATATACCTTTTTAGGGCTAAGAAATATATTTAAAAGTTATTTTTTTTAATAATATAAATTAATTAGGGCTTTATTTTAGCCTAAGGAGTATTATTATTAGAAAGTATTTATAAAGTTTATTTTTATTTTTACTTTAAGGGCAAAGGCTATAATATTACTAAGGAGTAAATATAAGCCTTTTTATTAGGTATTATTTTTATTATTATATTTCTTAGGGGGTATTAATAAGAAGATAATAAGATATAATATCTTATTAAGGAATTATATAATATAAGCTTAAAGCTTTAAGATTATAGCTAATATCTTATTTATTAAGATTTCTTTTTATAATAAATAAGCTATGCGATTAAGTATAATAAGTAATAAGCTTTAATAAAGGGCTAAGTAATAAGTAATAATTTTTAATTATATCTATATTATAATTAAGTAATTAAGTATATTTTAATTAACTTAGTCTATAAGATAAATAAAAATATAAATATAATTAATAAAATAATTAATTTATTCCTAATTTATAGTAATTAGCTTAGATTTAAAATTAGAGTGCCTTTAGAATTACTTATTAATAAATAGGTATAATATATAAGCGCATAGAAGTATTATAGTAGTAAAGTTCTATTAAGTAGGTATATCCCTAAGAAGATATAATAGCCAAGGAAAGTCTTATTAAGAAATCTAAGTAGCCTCTTAGATATCTTAAAAAGCCTTTAAGCTTTTAGGGCTTTATATAAATTAGATAATAAGTTATTAAATCTAAAAATATAAATAAATAATAATTATTATATTTAATTATTATATAAAATAAGCTTATTTTAAGAATAATACTAGATATATAATTATTTTTTAATTAATTAGATAATTATAAATTAATCTCTTACTTAATAGCCTTAAGGTCTTTATTAAGATCTTTTATACTTAGTAAATTATTATTATTTTTATTAAATAATTACTTTAATATAAGGCTAAGTATATTATTATATATGCAATATAAGTAAATATTATTATAATTAATAATTTCTTTTATAATAAGGTTTAATATATAAGCTATATAGTAAATAAAAGTAAGATAATATATAATATAAGGCATAAGTATTTAATTAATCTTATTATATAGCTAATTAGGGTTAAAATATATACTATTATTAGTTATAATAGATTATAGGTAATTTAATAGCTAATAATTCTAAAGGGTATAAATTAAATAAGAATTTAAAGTAATATATAATTAATCTTTTAATATATCTATAAACCCTAAGATATAATATTATATATTTTAGGCCTTATTAATAAAAAAAGTAAGAATTCTAAGGATAATAAAATAATTCTAAGGTATAAACTAAGTATTAATTATAAGAGAGACTTTTATCTTTATTAATAAAGTATTAAAAGTAAACTCTTATATAGCTTAAGATTTTTCTTAGATATATTTTATAAGGGTAAGGGGAAATAAAAAATAAAGGGAAAGGTAAATAAAGGTAAGAAATTCCTTAAAGAAAGGATTAATTATTATATTAATAACTAAGTAAGTATTAATAATAAATCTAATAAGATATTACTAAGACTTTACTTATTATTTAATATTATTAATTTAATATAATATTAGTATAATTACTATAAATAATTACTATATATTTTAGACTTAAAATTAAGAGGTAATTATTTAGCTAACTTAAATTAATTAATACTAAGGAGCCTTATCTTTATAAGCCTTTTTTTCTTAATGCCTAGCTATACTTAATATATTAGTCCCCTTAAGGTTAGGGTATATAAGTTAATACCTATAGCGTTAATAAAATAAGATTAGCGTATTATTACTAGCCTTAATACTTTAATTAAAATATAACTAGATTATTACTATTTAATAAGTTATAAAGATTTTTTAAAAGTAATAAGAGGACTTATAGGTATTTAAATCTTAGGGGGCCCTTAATAATTAAAGTAATTATTTAAATTATATAGTTAATTATTACTAAATAAAGAATTATTTTTTATATTAATTATTAAAAATAGCATAAGGAAGTATCCCCTAAAGTATTAGAGAGTATAATATAATAATATTAATAAGTTATAATTATAAAGAAAGAGGATAATAAAAAAGAGAAAAAAGTTTTTATAAATATAAATTACTTTAAATAATTATTATTATATAAGGTAATTAAAAAAAAAAAAAAAAAACTAAATAAAAAATAATCTAAATTATTATAAGAATTAATAAAATCTAATATATTATAGGGACTAATATAAATTAATATTATAATATAATATACTTATATAGCTATTACTTATATTTTATTATAATTAGCTTACTTTAAAATATATAATTTATATAAATTCTTATTTTTATTATATTAGCTTTTACTTAAATTTAATAAGTATTTTTTTTTATTTTTTTTATAATTAAGTATTAACCTTTTACCTCTATTTATTATGCCTTTACTACTTAAATAAGGTAACTTATTATTACCTTTAAGGTAATAAAATCTTAATATAATCTTAGAAGATATTTAATATACCCCCTAGATAAATTATTAGGCTACTCTATCTAATATTAATAGCCCTTAGATAAACTCTAAATCTACCTTATACTCTAAGAGTTATTATCTATAAGCGAGATTACTATAATAATTAAATCGCTAAAAGTCTAACTAAAAGATATTATATAAGCTATATTAGCGGATTACTTAGCGTAAATAGGATATCCCTCGTTAATAAAAAATAAGTAATATATTTATTATTTTTTTATATTCTCCTTTTACTAATTAAATAGCTATTATTTTATATAATATCTATTATCTATAGTAATTAATAAACCTTTTTATTTTATAACTCTTATTTTAAAGGGTAATATATAATATTACGTATCGTATTTATCTAAGTATATATTTTTAATTAGCGGTAATTAAGGTATTATATAAAGCTACTAAAAGCTTTTTTATTATGCTATTTAAGAGTATATATATAATAATATAAGCTATATATTTATTAATAGCTATAGATTTAAACCTCGCTATTATTTATATAAAGAGAGTTATATTAATACTAAATAATATAAAACTAATAAGAATAATATATATTAGGATAGGATTATAGAAGCTAAGATAAATAGATTATAAATAAGTATAAGTAATTATTATATTAGATTACTATAAATAATTATTATATTTAATTACTATAAATAACTATTATATCTTATTACTATAAATAACTCTTATATTTAATAACTATAAGGAACTTTAATATTATACTTAAAGATAATAAAAATATAAGTAATAAAATATAGATATATTAAAATAATAGATATATTAAAGTTATACTTATTTAATTAGAAGTACTTCTATAATTATTTTATTTAATTAATAAAAGAAGTTAAATATAATTAAATTAAGCTAAATTATTAAAGTTCCTCTTAGGGAGGAGATATAACTTCTAGCTCTAAGACCTAAAATATATTAGCTATAATCTATATAATATTAATTAGGTTTAAGGTATACCTTATAGTAATATTCTCTATTAAGTTTAAATTATTAAGTTATTTATTAATCTAAAATTATTTAGGTCTAGGTAGATATTATTAATTCTAATAACTCTTAGATATATAAATATAGAAATCGAGCTAATAAATATCCTTAAGTATCTAAGAAATAATTAAATTAAATTACTTTATAAGTCGCATAATCGCAATAAGTTATAATACTTATATACTCTACTAATAAATATAAAATCCTATATAATTCCTTTATTATATTAGTCGCAAATTTATCTCTTACTTTTATATTAAACTTACCTAGCTTAGGTATTTAGAAATTATATTTTATACCCCCCTATTAATATATTTTATCTTATATTATTAATAAATAGCTATTTTATCTTACTAAAGGTATTAATTAGGTTAATAAAATAATTATAATAAATTATTTTTATTAGTTTAATATTAATTAGGAATTATATAAAGATCTCTATTTAAAAGAAAATACTCTAAGTAATCTCTTTATTATTAATTATTAATATCTCGCTAAGATACTTATTAGGCTTAATTATTATAAGTAATTATTATATTTTACTTATAATATAAAAAGAATATCTTTAAGTAGCTTAAGTTTACCTAAGGTATAACTAATAGGTTATAGCTTTATTTCATTAAGCTTATATTAAAGATATCTTAATATCACGAGAAGTTAGCCTTATATACTAATAAGTAGGCATATATTATTCTCCTAAGACCTATTAGCCGCTAATATTAAGGAAATATAATTTATTACTTATTAAAGTTTTCTTTTTTTATAGCTATTTAGCTACCTTTATTTAATTAATTATATTACCCTTTTCTTAGGCCTTAATATTAAGTATATTATTAATTATATTTAGCCTAGCTTATTTTTTATCTATAAGATCTAATAACTTAACTTAATTTATATTATTATTATCTTAGGGAATTAAACTTAATAATATAAGGGGTATTATTAACTAGATATTAAGGTAATTAAGGTATTTATTATTAATAATACTAATAATTAAGTTAATATAATAAATAATTAATTAAAAGAAGAAAATATATTACTTTGCCTTATACTTATTACGCGTAGTTTATATTATTATTACTCTTATTATTATATTAATAGTAATATATATTAGGTTCTTATTTAGCTTAGCCTTAACTTTAGATTATTATTAATTAAAGGCCTTTTTAGCTTTCTCTTTATATAATTAGTCTTCTAGTAAGTTATTAAGTTAGTCATAGGCCTTTTTTATATATAGGTTTATTAATAGCTCTTCTTTAGCCTTATATTTCTTTAATAGCCCTTTAGCTAGTTAACCTAATTAATTAATATAAATTAATTAATATAATAAAAAGAAACTCGCTTATCTCTCGGGCGGCTAATTATTATAGCATAATTAGTTATTTAAGGTAAGGAAATAATATAAATAATAAATAAGTAATTAGAGAGTATTATAACTTCTTAGAGTAAAGAAAAATAAAAGAAAGTATCTCTCTTATATACTTATAATCGCCGGGGAAGTTATATAATATAAATTATAATAAAGAGCCTCTTAAAGAATAAATATAAGGTAAGCAAGGGGGCATTAATATAGAGGTTATAAGGAATAAAGAGAGTATAAATAAAGAGATTAGTATTTTTAATTAAAAATATAGCCTACCTTATAACTATTAATAATAGCCTTAATTAAGCCTAATATAGAATAATATATTCCTTATTAATAAATTTAATTAGCCTATAAAGGTTACCCCGCATATATTTTATAACCCCTCTAAAATATTATCTCTCTTTATTTTCTTTTGCCTTATAGCCTCTCTATTAGCCTTATTTTACCTATCTTTAGCATATACCTTTACTATTATATCTTTTACTTCCTTTATAGCCTCTTTATAAAGGCTCTTTATTTACCTATTATTATAGCTTTGCCTTTAATCTTCCTTACTATAGCTTACTTAGCTTTTTCTATATTATATTTATTTTTTCTTAAATTACGCTAATAACCCTATAAGCTTTTTTCCTTTTATTTTATTATTATATATTATAGTAATTAAATATATTAATTTTCTTTATTTATTTTTTTAATATTCTTTACCTACGCGAGATTATTTTTTTTATGCCTATAATAATCTTTTTTCCCTTAGCTTACTTAGCCTCTCTTATGCTATATTTATTTTCTCTTAACTTATATTAATAACTTTATTTTTACTTTTTTTATTATTTTCCTTTTAGATTATTATTTTTTATATAAGGGTTTTCCCTTTTTATTATAATAATCTTTTATATTAACCCTTTTTTCTTAGCTTATTTATTTTTATATATTTCTTTTATATTACCTCTTATTATTATAGCTTATATTTTTTGCCTTAAAACCTATTAGTCTATTTAATAAGATTACCTTAAATATTTACGCGAATATAATATTATAGCCTAAGCTATAGCTTAAGTTACTAGCCCTAGTATTAATAATCTACTTATTAGTATTAATAGGAAGACTATGCCTATTAGTTAAGTTTTACCTCTTTATCTTTATTACTTAAAGCCTAATAATATATTCTTTAATTATTTATTCTTATATTATTATTTATTATTTTAGCTTTTTATTAATTTAAATATTAATAAGCTATTAAAAAAAGTTAAAGGCCTATTTTTATTAAAGTCGCTTTTATTTATTTTATTTAAGAGGTTATAATTAATTAAGTTATATTAATCTTTAATATATAAATTATATTTAATATAATTTATACCCTCTAAGAAGCCTCTAAGTTTATATTAATTAATATATTTACTAATAAATATACTCTCTTTTATAGTAATATATAATAATTTAATATAATAATCTTATTTTAATTATTAATATTATTACCTAAGTTATTAAATATAAGACCTTTTTACCTTAAGATATTTATAGTCTTAGGTATATATTAATATATTTTATTTCTCCTAAGATTATTATATTAATTAATAGTATTATTACTTAGTTTATAATAATACTTATCTCTAAGGGCCTATATAAACCTTAATAGGCTTTTTATATTTATATTTATTTATATCTTATAGTAATAAGTTATAGATAATTTAATACCTTATAATAATATTTAATTAATTTCTTTTATTAGTTATACCTTAAATATAAGTTATTTTATTTATTTTCCCTTTAGGTTTTTATTTATATTATAGGTAATTCTTAGGTAGTCTTATATTAGAAATACTTACCCTAGGTACTTATATCTTACCTATAAATAAATATATTACTTATAGGCTATTTATTTTAACTCTTAGGTCTTATATATACCTATGGGCTAGGTATTTTATGGTCTAGTTAGATATCCGCCGCGGCATTTTTGACGGAGGCCGAGTACTCGACACACCACCCGGCGATCTTGGCTGACAACTCAATGATGGTGAGGCAGCTAGAGACCAAGCCCAATACTTCCGCCATGATAGGCAGACTTGAGAGTACAATAGGCGATTGGGCCCGGGGAAGAGGTTGAATAAAGGGGGGGAAAGCATCACGCCGAGGTCGCCAGCCTGGTCTCCCACCTTTATATGAGGCTTGGGACCTACGGTGCTTTGTCCATCGGTCTCGGCGCTTACCAATGCAGGGTCTGGCTGCATGGATACCTGAGGCTTGCTCGACAACAAGAGTCCATACATATCACCCAAACTGCGTTGTAGACTCCTCGCAACATTTACAATTTGACTAGATTTCCTGATGTTATTCCAGACTGGCCGTTCGAGATTTGATGTAAATCTCAAGGAAAATGTATAATGAAAGGTTTTATCAGAGTCTATTTACTTGAAACAGTATATCAGATCGCGCTCAGGTCCCTCGCGCTTCCAGAGCCTGATTTTAACAAATGACCAACCAGAGACGTCTTCATTTCACCCCCCACCGCAATGCATTTCTCAAATCTGCCGCCAAGACCCAGGCAGGAAAGAGAGGACGCTGGGCGAGCGCCTGGCTTTGATTGGGCGAGCTCGAGGAGCTGAAAGTGGTTGTGGCTTGAAGGCGGCGCTTAATAGGCCTCAACTACTGGGCGACTAATCTCAGGGGGGCACCCATTGCGATTTACCAATGTGATTGATGGTTGCTGATACACAAAGTCGTTGTCAACTAATTATCTCTTTCTTTGGTAGGTCACCATGCTTCCTTTTAAAAGTGTACTTGATTTTATCTCTCTTTCCAAGGGCCAAGGACCAGCCTGTGTCTGACAAGGTCCCAAAACTGTCTTCTGGCTCAGTTATCCCATCAAGGCCGAGCTTCAACTATAACAAAGAACACATTAGGCATTGGATTCACTCCCGCAACAAAATGAATGCATAGGTATTAATACATCTCTAATTCATCAAGTAGCTTCCAGTCAGTAAACACGGCTAGTTCCAACGCCCTCGTCGATATTGCGCCTTCAGCCAGAGGCCCAGTTTCACAGGTGGCACCAGTGCCGGGAGAATAGCGCAACGAATTTGAAATCCCAGCAATTCCTCATACGACCAGAACCTCGGAACAGGTGTTACTCTCGAGCCTGTATAGATTCCATGAGGGCGGTTCATAGCAAGCGGCCATATGTCGTCAAGGGGGGTACTCTGTGTGATGAGTAACGCCCCTACATCATCCCACAGGACGCTTCCAAGCACTCTCACCTTCCCTTCGTAGTTAGGACGCCTTCGATCTTCAGGTTTTGTTTTGGGATCAAAATCTGGGTCTATTGCGAGCACGAATTTCTCACCGCCCCTAACAGGATCAAGGTATGATTTCATGACATCTTCGTCAATGGCCAGGAATGCTTTGTCGTGGGCACCACGAGCATCCTCGGAGTTGATGTGCTCGTGAAAGTGCCTAGGGTCGGGTGTAAGACTACCAGGAGTCAGGTTCTTGGTCAGGGACAACTTACTTCTTGGCAGCTTCGATATCCCCCTCAGGGATTCCAAGCTCTTGGCCATCCAGCCAGTAGATCTTGCAGGCAGCACGGACGTCGTCGATACTCTTTACACCTCTGCCCCAATCGGCGATGTCCGACTCAAACTTGGCTTTGAAATCCTTCCATGCCTCAGGAGTGTGGCTATGGCACAGCCGATACGCGACGAAACCACATCTCCGATGGCCATACCCCAAGTGTGTCTTTGTCAGATCCAACCAGGGGTCTAGATCAAGTTCTTGAGGTACTCCACGCAGTTCTCTTCGGGATTGAGCCTGTGCGTCGAGTTGGCTATGACACCGGATTAGGATTCTCGTGGGGTCATTGTCCTCCAGTCCGATTGGATTTATTCCTACTCTTTCAAAGGTCTCGTATTGTTCTTTCCGTGTAAGATAGCGCCAACGCCCAACGTAGTCGGCTTTTCGTTTCAAAAGGTGGAGGGAAAAGGAAATGGGCTTTTCACGGAAGCCATCCAGTGATGCCGAGCCCAGTGGTCTCTGAAGTGGTATGTTGCTACCTTTGTAACCTTCCATCGGTAGGAATATCGTGTAATCAGCATGGGCGCCGTTATCGACAAGGTCGTAAATCTTGTTGGTGAGATCCCACTGTACGTCGTCAACTTCACTTTCATGTGTTGGCCTGTAGGAGGCGAGCTGGTCTAGCACCGGTTGCCGAAGACGTTGAATGTGCTCAATGACCCACCCATGGGCCATCTCGCACATGGTGTCATAGTGGGATTTGGTATGCTGATACCAGAGGGCGGTCAACGATATCTCATCGAAACCGGCCCCGTCGGCCGCCAATCTTCGGCAGGCGTTGATGGCTTCTTCGCAGTCGTGCAGGTCGTCCCAGATCCTATTGTAGATAGTCCGCATAGCTTTCTTCATCCAGCCTTCGTTAAGGTATTGAAATACATCGATGACGGCCACGATGTACTGACAGGCCAATGGAAAATTCCACGTATTGTCAAGATCCAGTTCCTTCCAGCGTCTCTCGGACAAGGGCGGGATCCCCTCCCATATTCTCTTCTTCATGGAATAGAGTTCAGCAGCGATAGGTGGAAGTTTTTCGTCGTCCTTGGTGAGGTTGAGCCGGCTAGAGATGGAAGTGAGCGCAGCCTGCCCGAGATGATGATACTCAGAAGGCGCCCACTGAGAATAAGGCTTGGTCATGTTGGTAAGCTCCTTCTTCGTGAGCAGTGGCAGAATCGTTTGGCGGCCCTCAGGGAGATGGCCCCCTCTAGCGAAGGATAAAAACGCGCCAACCATTTGAGGCTCTATAGGGAGGTCCGAACTCCAAAGCCCAACATGTTTAAAGGGATTTCGATCATACAAGATCTTCTTGATAATTGGATGGGGGACATTCCCTCGTTTGAGAGCTTCTCCCTTGACATCCCTAGACGGAGACGTGTCATTCTCGGTGAGGGCCATGTCCAGGCGTAGCCAGAACTCAGATGCCGAATGTTCAGGTTCGTCAGGCATAGTGAGCGATTTTATTTGACGTATAGCAGGGAAAAGAGTTTTGCGTGCGTAGAATAGGTCTCGAGGCTGCCGTGAGTAGAGTTGTAGGTATGCTCGTAACGTTCAGGAGTGGAAAAATACTCCCTTTATTCAATGCTTCCCTCGGGCATTAGTCGGTTCTAACTCAGACCCCTGGTCGGCCCTGGCTTCACGTGGTAAATGAAAGAGGAAATGCCCGAGCGTGTGTGGACAACCAACAACCAACAACCTCGTATGACATGGTCTTTCCATTCACGCTTAAATATGAAGCCCCACCGCTTCAACGAGAATTCACCATGAGCCCGTTTAGAAGTCGGGAGCTCATTTACTCCTTTACTAGTACTCGGACTTCTTTGTAGAATGCTGCAGGTTTCCTCAATAAAAATACTGAGCGAACATTTTCAGGCGTCGCCCGAGATGTTAACACTCTGCCGAATGAGTCCGCCTGTTGCCTCCTCAACTCTTCACAACATCTGTGTTGGTGAAGGGATCAGTAACTCGGAAGCTGGTTGCAATCTCGGCTCAGGGGTGTCCATGGGCCACAACCAACCAACAGTTGTCGCAACCATAATTCCTCCGTTAACCGAGGCTTGGCTAAAAGTAAAAAAGTGCACAATATTATTGTCCCTTGATCTACGGGATTACCTCCGATTTAGAGGGTGTTTGCGATTGCTAGGGGCTGCCGTCGAGTCGTGTGATGATGTAACCACGCATGCCGCAGGATTGCACCGTTTGCGAAGATCTGGTGACAGGTCAGTGGGTTCTCTAACAGCAGAAAAGAAAGATAGTATGCACCAACTTCAGGAGGCACGCAGGCTAGCCCTTGTCAATGCAGGTGACTATTTTACCCGTTTTCTATTTTGGATAAGCCCCGCTATACTCCTCTATAGCGAGGAATGGATAGTGAGGGTGGGTTATCTCACAGTATGTCTGAAATACGGAGGCGCCTCGACTGGTTGAAATCTCCGCCACGGTGATATCCTTCGACTGATTATGGGAGTGTAAAGGGTCTATCCAATGGCGTTATAGCTCTCTCTAGAGTTGGTCAACTGGGAACCCTGCATAGGTGGCGGTTGCGTGATTGAAAACAGGTTCTCGTCCGTCTTGGTTCAATAAGTCGAAATTAAATATCGTGTCCATTGGAGAGTCGGTGGAAGGTAGAAAGTACTTGGGGGATCAGCGAAGCCCTGCACATCGTGCAAAATATCCATATGCGCGTTTCTGAAGAGAGGGTCACAGGATTCAGAATGATGCTGGGCTATTGACTCGGAAATTCGTCGACCAAGGCTTTCTTGAAGATTCTCTACCTGTTGCTCAAAACGTTCCACATATGAGACAAGTTATATATGTTCATGGGTTCATGATTAGCTGGTACACATTCTGTAGAGTGTCAGCCCGTATTCACAAACACAAATGCATGGACCGGCCAAGAAGCGCTTTCATCGCTGAGAACGGGTAGTGCCCAGAAGTTAATCTCTAAGGATACAGTTACTCTCACTTCCAGATATATGGGCCAACATCAAGGGAACATCTCAGGCAAATGGCAGCACGACCCAGCCTACAGTAGGCTGGAATGTACCGAGGCTGATGACATGATTAGACTGACCGACTTGCGCCACCTGGAAGTTCCGACAAATACCACGTTCTTGTCCTCGCAGCGCTGCCTCCTTGCTCTATGTCGGTGACATGACGTCGTTTTCTTCCGTCGGAGTCTTGGCTCTTCGTTGGACGGAACGTAATCCTGCTGACCTTTAACTTGGTAGCAAAGCTGGCTTCATCCGCTCTGTGGGGATGTATCTAGGAGCAAACGGAAAGCTAGCGAATCAAATATTGTAAATTGATAATCTAGTTATGCCGCTTCTGCCGCTTGTGCCACCTTCGCCGCATTTCGCCGCCCTTTACCATTTTCGCCGCTTAGGGGCTACATATAACATTGACATTAGGATTTGGGCTCTCGCCCTTCATATTTCTTTCCAATATTTCTTCTCTATCTTTGACCCCATCGTCAGTCCTATATCTCAAAGGTCCCTAATCCACCATGGCTGACTCAAGTCCTGTCATCGTTATTGTCCACGGCGCATGGCAGCGGCCGACCCAGTATGACTTGTTGAAGCAAGGCTTGGTTGACAGAGGCTTTACTGTCTTGCAACCTGAGAGTGCCACCGCTGGTACCACCATTGACAAAGTCAAAGGAAAGACTCATTTAGATGATGTAGCCGTCATCCACGCGGCCATTGAGGAATCGCTGGCTGCGGGGAAGGAGATTGTACTTGTTTGTCACAGCTATGGTGGCGTGCCCGCTTCCGCCGCTGCTGAGGGTTATCAGGTGCACGAACGCCGTGCGAAGGGACTGCCTGGCGGTATCAAGCACATCGTATACCTGGCAGCGTTCGCATTACCGGAAAAAGGTTCAAATCTACTAGTAGCCTTTGGCGGCAGCTATCCCCCTTTCATGAAGAACACGGTACGTTTATAACCGCGCCACTTAGTCTCTCTAAAGACGCCCTAATTAAAGTTGATTCGATTAGGGAGATGCCCTTCAGTTGGTCGAAGGTGCCCAAGATGTGATGTTTAATGATTCGGACCCGGAAACAGCAGATCGTTTGCTCGCCGGCTGTGTTTACCAGAGCAAGGCAAGCTTCGAAACACCAACATCATTCGTGGCTGCTGATAGCGCAGTGCCCAAGACATACGTGGCCTGTGAGATAGATCACGCTCTTCCGTTTGAGGTGCAACTAGGAATGGCTGATGGGCTGGGGAGTGGTGTCAATATTCTCAAGGTTAGGTCTGGTCACAGCGTATACCGGAACAAGGAGGTTTTGCCTGTAGTGATTGCTGCTATTGAAAAAGCAGCGGGTTTCAGGTAGATAAGGACGGGCATAAGGCGACATGTTTGAGTGTGACGGAACATGTAGAGAATAGGAGATATGAGATGTATCCATGGGGCCCGCTGCTCGCTTTGCAGAAGTGACCTTTGGTGAAAAGATCTTACTACCACTTGCGTCCTTCACAATGTCGGTATAATTTGGCAAGGATCGACGGACAGAGGGAGTTCCGAGTTAGACACCTTTAAAGCTGGGCCATCGGGATGCATTAGAAGTATTGACCTCCTAGCAGCATTCCAACATGTCAGAGTAAAAGTAAAATTTTCACGTAGACTGATAACACTATCACATTCGTAAAGTGTCACTTAGTATGAAACACTCAAGGCATGGTTCAATGTGTCTCGAGCATAATCACTTATGTGGGCTTGCACGGCATGATGGCTTTGAATAAGATACTATGAATAGTAGAGACTAAAGGCAGGTACCTATTAGTGATGATAAATTTCCTTAATTAAATTAGCCGAGAGAGAAATCCCAGTCTATAATATTAGCTAATTAAGGGTTATATATTATAATATATGACTATATATGCCTAAGTAGTATATATATTATTTAATTTACTATTATATAAGCTTATATTATCTAGTCTTATACTCCCTTATAAACCTAGTAACTAATTTTAATTCCTAAGTCTAATAACTATAATTCTTTTTAATCCCCTTAAGTATTATAATTAATTAATTAATCTAATTAATTAGTATTAGTAAATAGCGTTTATATAGTTTCGTGCTATAAGATAAGTTATGATCTTTTTGAGTGTAGTATTATAATATTATAATAAAAAGAAATGCAAAAATTCTTTTGCTATGGTATCTTATGGCTTATATTAAACCGACCACTAAGTCAAAAATAAGGCGCGCTACTTTAGTTAGTAACTTCTTAGGTATTTAGGCTTATATCCGGTTTAATATACCCCCCTAGCTTTAATACTTTGGGTTTAAGCTACCTCGTAGGTCTTCTTACTTCCTCTCTTAGTTTTTGCTATCCTTAGGTGCGGTTTAAACTTATAACCTTAGTAGTTATAGGCTACCTTTCGGCTAACCTCTGAGACTCTTAATTATTAAACTAACTACTAAGTTAAAAATAAGGCGTATTACTTTAGTTAGTGACTTCTTAGGTATTTGGGCTTATATCCGGTTTAATAGCTTACTTAAGCCGAATATAGATTAACTTTTTATATATTTAAAAGCTAAATAAACTTTTAGTAAAAAACCTTATTTAATAGTTTAATTAAACTATTAGTAACTATCTAATCTATTAAGTAGTATTCTAGCTTAATTTATCTTTATTAGATTTTATTGCGAATATAATAATATTTAATAGCGATATATTTAGTTCTTACCTTATAATTTAAATTATAGGCTAAATTATATGCTTCTTAACTATTAGTTAGAATTATAATAGGATTAATAATTAACTCCCTTAGTTCCTCGAGGAAGTTATAAATCTACTAGACTTCTATAATGTATTAAAATATCGCATAGTATTTAGCTTTAGTTATTAATTTAGTAACTTATATCTATAGTTTATTACTCTAAGTAATTAGTGATTTATATATAAAGATAATATATCTAGAAGTTAATTTTATTTTATTAAGGTCTCTTATAAAGTTAATATCATACTAAATATAAAGGTTAAATTTATTTTTAAATATATACTTAGTTTATTTCTTTATTAAGAGACTAAGGTCTTTATATCTATTAAAGTATTATAATATATATTTAATATATTAAAGTTAGTCTAAGGAAAGATTTTATATAAATTAAGACTAAAAGGAAAGGGGATATATGATATTAGGTTATATCTAAATAGCTATATAATTAATCTTATTTATTAGCTTTATAAAATATTATTATATCTTCTTATTATAAGTCTCTATAGACTTAAATATATATTCTTTTTAACTAGGTTTTATTAGAGTTATAACTAATTTATAATTAAGTATTTTAAACTCTTTAAGTATATCTTTAATATATATTTACTAGGTTAATTTAATAATATCTTTATCGCGAATAATAATAATACCGAGAAAGTATAATAGAAATCTATAATCTATAATTAAAAGGTCTTTAGTAATTCCTTTAATTATGTTTTTTATATATTAATTAGTCTCCCTTATAGTAAGAATATTATTAATATAAGCTATAAGAATTATTTTATTATTAGATTAAAAGTAAACTAATAAATTAGATTTTAACTAGGTAAATTTAATCTTTATTACTTATTCTTAAAATAATTACTGCTATTATTATTTAGCCTATTTAAGTCTATAGAGCGGGTAATTAAGAAGAATAATAGAATCCTCGGTTTAGTTAAGTTATTAGGCTTAATCTAGATAATTAATTATAAATTATCTAAGTATTTTAAATTACTTTATAAAGATCTTCTTATTAAGATTACTATAAAGGTAAGTAGTAATAATATTAGCCTATATAATTATTATTTCTTTCTAAATAGCGAGAATAAAAATAATTCTCTAGGATATAGATCTAATAGTTAAAGTAATTATTTCTTTATAATTAATACTAAAGTATTAGTAATCTTCTTAGGTATAAATATAAGCCTTATATTAAATAACTTCGCTATATTAATTATATTTATAGTAAAAAACCTAAATAGCTCGGATAATATTAGCCTTAAGAGGAATTTTATCTCTTAGGATAAAAAAAAAAATATTAAATTAGATTTATTAATTAATTTCGGCATAAATAGCGGTAACTTATTTTTTTGCGTCTATTTATAATAAGGCTTATCGCACTATTTTAAGGTCTCTAGCTAATTATTATTTAATATTAAATAATTTTATTATATTATTAAATCTCTTAGCTTAATCCTTAAAGGCTCCTTTAGGTCGCATATAAATTAGAATATTATATAGCGATAAAATTTTATGGATAATAATATAAGTAATTAAGATAACTTTGCGTTAAATTAGATTCTAAATATAATAAATATATTTACCTTTATAACTAATAAGAATACCTTCTTAGGCTTAGGTAAAGAGTTTATCTCTTTTCTTTTAGTTCTTAGGTTTAATATAAATAAAGACGCATAATCTAAGAATATATAAATGCGAAATATTAGGCTTATTATACTAGCTAGGTTTAATATTATTCTAAAAGACTTCATAAGGTATTAACTAAATAGTTTTATTATTAATCTTAAATCGCGAAGTTATAATATTAGTAATTATAACTATAGCTTATATAATTTCTCCCTAATAGCTAATAAGAATTTCTAAAGTATTAATTATAATTATATATATAAGGTTAAGAATAATTTTATTAGCCTATTTAGCTAAGTTAGCTTATTTATAATATTAGCCTAAAATAATTATTAACTTAATTCCGTATTTATTAAGATAGATTTAGAAAAAGGCTTCTTTAAATTCTATATTACTATTAATTCTAATTTCCGCAGGTAAATTCTATATAGTTTATTTAATAAACTTAAGTTATTTAATTATAGCTAGGCTAGCTATAAGCGGGCCTATTAAAATATTAAGGATTTAGAATTATAACTTATTATTAATAATAAGGATAAAGTATTTTTTATTCTTAAAAGTAAGTATAGTAATAAAATAAATATTAATAAAAATCTAATCAAGGGATTAATTAGCTCATAGATATTAAATCTTTAGTATAAAATATAAACTTTTAGCGAGCTTATAAGGTATATAGCTATAATCTTTTAGTATTTTAATATAGTCTAGGCCACTAATAGTATACTTAATTATTCTAGTAATATTATTATAGCTAATATAAGTAAATTATCTATATTAAAGGTTAGAGTCTTTAATTTAGGTAGTTATAGCTATTATAGCTCTATTAGGACTATATTTAAATAGTATACTAATAATATAAAGGAAAAATCTATTAACCTATAGTATTAGCTTTATAAAGTATATATTTACTTTATTAAATAATTTATCTTTAATAAGATATCCGTGATTTTAGTAGGTCTAAAGTCTAAAGAGAATATTAATTAAAAATATTTTAATAAGTAAGACCTTTACTAGCGTAATATTTATAATAATACTATCTATTTTAATCTAAATAGACGCGGTGCTAATATAAAAAAGGTAGATAAGTCCTTTGCCTATTATAATAAGATAAGTCTATAAAATAATTTAAAACTTATTATCTTTATATAATTTCTTATTATTAATAGTATAAATATCAGCTCTAGAATCCTAAAGCTATTTATTACGTACTTAATCTATCTATGCGTTTATAAATTAAAGTACTATTAATATTAGCAAAGTCATAATAATTAGAATTAACTTTTGCGTAGCGATTAATCCTTAGTTTAATTAGCTATCTTTTTCCCCTAAATTATTATAAGAGGAATTAATTAGCATAATTAATTAAATAAATTAAATAAGGTTATTATATTCCTTTTACTAGAAATCAAGGGCTAGAGTTATAGCGTAAACTATTATTAATATAAACTATTAGATAGTAGGATTAATAGGCTCGGTTTTATCTTTAGAAGTAAAAGATTATTACTAGAAGTTACTTTTCTTTGTATTATTATTTTATTAATTAAGAAAACCAATAAGTTTATAATAATTCTTCTTAATATAATTTTTCTTACTATAGTAATTATAAGTCTTGCCCTAATTTAGGTTTTTCTTCTTATATTTAGCGATCTATTTAGCAGTGAGATTAATATTTAACTTACTAGATTTACCATTATTATTATTATTATTATTTTTTTAATTTATTTTAGTTAGATTATCCTTAGGCTAATTAGACTCTTTAGTCTTAGCCTTATCTTTTTTTTTACTTAGATTATTATTGCCCTTATTATATCGGCGATTATTATTAATAAGATCTTAATAGCTAATAAAGAAAGTATCTATGACTTAAGATATAATAGGTTTAAGGTTATTAAATTATAGATATTATCAATAAGGTTTAACCTACTTATTGAATTATAATTAGATAGAATCTAAGAAGAAATATTAGCTTATTTCGTTATTAAGAGTGCCTCTTATATTCTTAAATTAGGTCAAGAGTTAGTAAAATTAATTAATATAATAATTAGTATTATAATAACTAGTATATTTAAATATAATAAGTTAATTATATAATTAATCTTAATAATATTACTAAGTATTACTATAATACTTAATAAGAATATTAAATATAGCTAAACTAAGTTTATAATACTTAATTAATAAGCGAGTATCCCCTTTAATAGACTAAAGGATCTCTAAGAATAAGTAAGCTTTGCTATAATAATTAAGGTTAAAACTAGATATCTAATTAATTACCTCGAGGGTAGATTTAATAATTAAATACTAAGTAAACTATTACTTCTAAGACTTAAGCTTATTATTTTTATCTATTAATAAGGAAAACTTAGTAAATAAATAAACCTAATAGTATTTTTCTTTAATTATTTTATATTATAGATAATAGCTTCTTATTACTTTATATATCTTTATTATATATAGTAATATAAGATTATTAGGAACCGCTATATTATTAGTATTATATATATTCTAATTATTATCTTATATTTAAGCGAGATTATAATCTCTAGTTATAGATATATTAGCTAATTACTTTTCTTTATAGGTCTTAATAGCATCGCGAATCTTAATATTATAGTCTTTTTAATTCTTAGGATTATTAAATTAATTTTTATTCTTATAGAATAAAAAATCAAAGTAGTCTTAATTAAGAAGAGAAAAATAAAAAGATATTAAATTATTTATCGCCTACGATAAAGATAGTTAATAATCTTAAATACTTATTAAGGGAGTAAGGTCTCGGCTAAATTAATTAATTAGCTATTATGCTCTTAGATTAGGTAATTATAGGCGCAAAAGAGGTTTTTAATATCTTATAATAGCTTATTTATTAACGTAAGAAAAAGAAGATAAGGAAAGAAGAGCTTATTAGGTTAGGGGTCCCTTAATTAATTAATTAACTAAGGTTTAAGGGTTAAATTAAATTTAAAGCTAGTATTATTATTAATAATATTAGTTCTAGACTTTAAGCTATATAGGCTTTAAAGCTAATAGCTATTTTTTAAATAAGTTATTACTTTTAGATTAAGATATTAGCTTTAGTATTATTAATTAATCTTAGTAATTATAATATTATTATATAAGGAGAAATCTCTAAGGTTATATAAAGATTCCCTTTGCGAAAGATATACAGGGGAAAATAATAAAAGGTAATAGAATTACTAAGTAATTATATATTAAGTAAAAATTTTTTATTAAAAGGCAATAAGGGGCAATAAAAAGGTTTTAACCCCGCGAAAAATAAGTCTTTAGTTATACTTATAACTTTAGGGAAATTAGGGATACCTTTAAAAATAGTAAAGATTAATAATTATATAGGGAATTAGGCTAGGAATATTAAGAAAGCTTATATATAATAATAAAATAGCTTTATTAATTAATTTAGGGTCATAATAAGAGAAAATTAGGTTAAGACTTAATTAATTAGCGCGTTTATATTAATCTTAAGTAGAAAATTATATTTCTTATAGTCAGAAAGTTATTATATAGACTTATATATTTAAAGGCATAGCAGGGAAATCTAATTTAAAGTAATCTCTTTTATAAAATAATTAAAAAAAAGGAAACCTAGCATTTTAGAGATACTAGGCTTATAACTAATAAGATACTATAAATAGTAGAGACTAAAGGTAAGTACTTATTAATAATAATAAATTTCTTTAATTAAATTAGCTAAGAGAGAAATCCTAGTCTATAATATTAGCTAGTTAAGGGTTATATATTATAATATATGACCATATATGCCTAAGTGGCATATATATTATCTAATCTATTATTATATAAGCTTATATTATTTAGTCTTATACTTTGGCTCTAGGGTAGGCAGCTACCAGGGCTTAAGGTATTATTTTCGAGCAAGGGAAATTCAAATACCAAAGTCAATCGAAACATACAAAACAGCTAGAGAATTATATAATTAACAGGTAGTTTCAAAAGATTCCAAGAGGGTATGAGAAGACTCTGATTTAATGGTAGGCATGGATCATTGGAATCCAGAACATCTTTAACTCTCATTGTGGGCCTCGGCCTCGGTTCTTTGCCAAGTGGTATGAACATCAACACAGAATTTCTATCTTTTACTGACATAGCTGGATCTGTCCTTTTACTGCCCCCTTAATATCATAGGGCTGAGCCACATACTTCCTGCCCCTTGTCTCCGGGCTCGGTACCTTTCTAACGCGTTGCTGGCCCAGTGCCTTATCACAACCCCAATCGGCCTATTCTGTGTTAGACATGAATTACCACACTCCAAATGTTTCCGGAAACGTACCATTGGACCGCCCTGAGTCGCCGGCTGAGGACAAGTGTCGACCCACTTGATTTGCCCGATCTTGTTGCCGTTCTTATCCCCCTCCGTTGATTCTTGAGAGGATACGGTGACTATCCTGGCGTTTCTTCCCTTGAAGTCTTTTCTGCCGGGATATTGGCGGTGGTACAGTTGAAGAGCCGTGACCTGACCGCACATGGCTTGATTGCCACCCAACCTGCCCACACTTTGTGATGTTACCTTGGCAAGTTGGCAGAGTTTTAATACTGAGTAGACCGGTGTGTGTTCTAGGTCGTATGAATAAGATCCGTAACCTTTCTGCGAAGAAGCCAAAATGACTTCATCGTCGAAGGCCAAGGCCGTCATGGCGGAAGGCCTCGCGTCCTGGCTGGCGCCGTAAGCCTTAATGGCATCGGCCATCTCGCTATAGGCATCCATCGCTAGCTGTAGTAGTTGACCGTCGGAGAGAGGCTTGGGAATCGACTTGATGTGACTGGTGGTCACCCAGTGGTGAGACAGTGAAGATACACTCGGAGACTGGTTGGGCCATTTGTTGGCCACCAACGGCCAGTCAACCTTGACCTGTAAGTTGCCCGAAACCCGTGGCTCCGTTTCTGGGAGCACATATGACTTCTTTGAGCCTTTGCCGGCCCCTAGCACATCGTCGATCAACGCGCAGAGCACGATAGAGAACAGCAAGGCCAAGGCTCGCGAGGCTGCGATGATCATGGTGAAGAGGCGGGGAGGCCCTGAGCTAGAGGTCTGTATGGGTATTAGCAAGGCTGAAACATGATGGGAACACTGTGATTGCGAGTGTGTTGAGTCTTGTACCGGAATCACGGGCTTCCATCCAGAGCGCGACCAGGACGAAAGAAACGTTTAATCCTTGAGGTGTCAGATTGTCAGATGGATCTCCGGTCGCATCTCAGTTGTCTCGGCTATTGCCTGGTTTTTGTTTATGGCTTAGCCCAAACCAAGCCCCTGAAGGTGTGCCACTTGGCAATCTTACAGGGGTCAAGGGGCCAGTTAGAAGCCGCCATTGAAGCCTCTATCAAAAGCCACAGGACTGATTCGTTCTAGCACAAGCGCACTTTGACGCGCCAGAGGCCTCGCGTTAAAAAGTCCAGGCCTCTGAGCCAGAGCAAACAGTGCGGCCAGACCCCTGAGCTAGTCTCACTCAGGTCATTCCCCACCGCGGAGCAGGCTCATGGACCAACAGCAGATTGGCGATAATCAAAGGTTAAAAATACACAATCGCGACTGGGCGTGGAGTGCCACGGCTGTCACGGCATCCCCAGCCCCTGGAACGCGGCCGATCCCCTTGTCTCCAGGGCTCTGGGCGCCCAAGGTGACATCTTTTCTTTGGCATTATTTGAACTTGCCGCGTACTGTATTGGCGCTAATCCAATAGAGGGTATTCACCAAGGCTAGAGAAATATCCAGCAAAAGGCCAGCACATTGCTTCGTGGAGATAGGGGTCTCGATCCATCTACCGTGGCTTTACTCAGCTCTTTTAATTAGTTGATCCTTCGCCGTGGCGCACCAACATTGACAATAACCATCCTTCTAGAGCCTGCTTACCTCCTGGCTCATCTATGGACGGACATTTGCTGAACAGGGGTGGGTGCCTCAGGCCGCCACCGACAGCTTAGCTTCAGCCACTGGCTCCACGCCTTGGTTGGTCCCAATGCATTCATCACACTCACTTCGCCCGTTTTTCTCTTTGCCTACGTCTCTCGTTTGGCCTTTCAAGATGAGTCGCCTAGTATGGCATTGCCTGGCCATCACCGCGCTCATCCGACAGGCAACTTCTTTCCCGTCGTTTCCGAGCCTGGGGTCAATGCTGCTGCCCAGAGACGGAAATCAGTTTGATGACGTTGACTCGTGGGACGCCAGTGATCTTTCATACATCACGAAACTTGCTGCCATCGGAGATTCGTATTCGGCGGGAATTGGCGCTGGGATTCGGCTTGGAGATGCAGGTCAAGGATCCGATTCACAGAGCGGTAAGTTTTATGCCTTGTCACCAAACGAGCAAGCATCTGACATGATCTTAGACTGGAGTTGTGGTCGACATGACAATACCTATCCTAGTCTAGTCAACCAGGACGGCAGGCTTGGCGACAAGTCTAAGAGAAGATTTCAGTTCCAATCATGTTCTGGTGCCACCCTAGAAGATGTCACGAAGCGGCAGCTTTCTCACATTGACAAGGATCAACAGGTCATCTTGGTCTCTGCTGGTAAGCTTGAGAGCTGACTTGTAGATAAACGCAATCTGACACGATGATAGGTGCCAATGATGCCGAATTTGTCAACGTTTTGAACCATTGCATCTATCAGTGGGCTTCTTTCGACTCATCGGAGAAGGCATTCGATATACTTGGAAATTCCATTCCTGGCCTTTTGAAGGACTATCCACATATGGCCGAGTTCCAAATCGAGGAGTTGACGCGGAGCTGCGACGAACAGCTAGAGATTTCCCGGGAGCTCGTCGAGAGTGACGATTTTGGCCGCAAGGTTGATGATGTGTTGAAGGAGGCCAAGCGCAAGCTGGCACGCGAGTAGGTTTTCTTCTTGGACTTGATTTCATTGCACTTGCTAACGTAACTACCAGTGGTACTATCTATTATACTGGGTAACAAGTGGATTGCCTTTTTGTTCCACAACTTGTAGCTAAATGCTTTGTTAGATACGCCAAGTTTTTCTCGACAACCATGACCGAGTCGTGCAACAAGGTGTCCTGGTCGACGTGGACGGAGGTTAGTTACGAGTTTGCAGAAACCAACGGGCTGAATGCCATGTCTAATATGAATAGGAATCTCACGACTATGCAAGAAACAAGGAGCATCTCACAGTTGACCTGCGAACAAAGATGAACGACCTCGTAGATCTGATCAACGAGAAGCTGGTAGGACTTGCCTGATTGCGCCCCTTCAAGCTACCTCTAACATATCACCAACAGGCATCAGCCGTGGAGAGAGCTGGTTCAAGCGCCCAGTTCGTTGATTATGATTCGATAGTGGGGGACCTCGGAGGACGATACTGCGAAGCCGGAGTTAACGAGCGAACATCAAAGAAAAGCACAAGGTATTATTTGCACGGTTGGGTGATATATCTCGAAGATGCTGACTTTGTCATAGGTTTGGCCTCATGTTTTACGAGCTCAACACCGCAGATCAAGCGGACAAGACACCTTTTGACCGATCCGAGGATCGCCCCGGAAACAAGACATTTTCTGGCTCCCAGAATGTCTTTGCCCACATTGCTCTTGCCATGGGCCCGGATGCCAAGTTCACATTTGACCAGAACGCGAACGGCACTGCTTTGAGTGACTTTGACATCCCGACAGGAGACGATGATTCAACATCATCTGATGGGGGATGGCGGATTCCCAACGTTCTGCCTGACGGGTAAGATTTCTGTTCATTTCCGTTGTGTACACCGCTGAAATGCAACTACTAGATATGCTCGAGCCTTCCATCCTCAGATTCTCCTCCACCAAGTCATTGCTAATCGCATCGTCTTCGACATGATGAGTCAGAACAACAAGGTCAACAGCTACGGAGAGCTTCCGCTGGTCACTGAGATGGGTTCATGCCGCGCTGATTCCGGACCTACAACATACCTGACACATCAGGGAGCCAAGACGGGCGAGTTGATCCAGAATGGCGTCAAGCTCCGAATCCTGCCTGTGGGTGATTCCATTACGTACGGACGCCATGAAGCGGGTGATGGCGGCGATGGCAATGGTTACCGAGGAAGGCTAAAGGAGCACCTTACGCGTAAGACTCAGGGACTTTTACATGCTGGGTTGCAAACGTACTAACACTCCCACCAGAAAATACTGTTGTCTTTGCCGGCGCGAGAGCAGCCGGAACTATGGAAAACGGAAACTTTGTGAGTATTGGTGCATACTCACCATGAGATAAATGGCTAACCATCAACTAGGCTGCTTGGCCGGGAAAGACGATCCAGTTCATGGCGGATCACGTCGATCCTTCTCTACTGCACCGACCCAACCTCATCCTTCTCCACGCCGGAACAAACGACCTGGAAGACAGAGCCCGGTACTCGACTGAAGGAAATGACCCTCAAGGGATGGCAGATCGCCTAGGTGCTTTAATCGACCAGATGTTTCTGGCTTGCCCCGATGCCGTGATGCTTGTGGCCATGATTCTGCCGACCTGCGACCCTCACAAGTCAGTCAACCACGAGGCTTTCATCAGCATGATTCCCAGCCTCGTCAAGGAACGCAGACTGCAGGGCAGACGTATCCTTGCTGTCGACTTTACCGATTTCCCGCTGGATCAGCTCTACGACTGCATTCACCCAAAACCCGACGGCTACCACAAGATGGGTGATTGGTGGTATGACTACCTTACTCAAATTCCCCCGTCATGGGTTACGGAACCCATTGGAGATGATCCGGTTTTACCCAGTGGTGACGGCCATAGATACGGAGGAGTCAAAAAGCCCGCTCCTGCGCCTGAGCCCAGCAAGCCTGCTGCTGTCCCCTGAAGTGGTACATCCGAAAGACTGAATGATTGTGGGGGTTACATAGATCATGTGCAAAATTCGTTCTGTTTGGGACTGCGCTGCATGCTGGGAAGAGCGGGATCTGCGTGTACACGAATTATTGGCATAGGATTCGTCAAGTCGTGCATGGTTTTGGATGGCGATGCGGGCGTCTTTGGGTTTTCTTGGCATTAAATATTAGGGGCATATGCATTATCATAGATTAAGCAGGCTGTAGAATTGACCACATTTGGCGTCAAGGAATGCTGTAACAGTATCTACTCAACAGACATGGAGATTTGAGGTCTTCTTCCGTTACCCGAGAAATACCCGCAGGCATCTTGGCCCTGACGCCTCTGTGCATTGCTTTGTTTATCCTCAAACACTCACACCGATCTCCCTTCCTCCCGGAGCTGCCTTGCTAACCTGTTTTCATTCTCGCATTGCCAAGCATGGAGGATGCTATTCGCCCCGCGGAACAGGATACTCGAGCCATGTTCGAACGAGGATACAGGACATGGTCCAGGCTGTGCGAGTTGGCGTCGCAAGACCCAGCACTACCAATGAGTTGCCTGTCGCGCCTAGAAACTGCGTTTCCGAACCACCCCTATTTCCCAGAGAATCTCCGTCTCGACACTTTTAGCAACGCTGCCATTACGAGGGGACGAACTACATGGTTCGCTAGCAAGGAAGCATTGCATCTTCCTTCTTTTGAGGACGAAGTCCTTTTCCAAGTGGCTTGGAGGGAAAAGACTCGGATTGTTCTGACTTCAGATCCACGACGTTCAACAACGGTTCTACCGTGTATCTTCGGCGCAGATAACAACCACATCCCTATACTAATGCTGGCTTGGGCCTATATTCTCTCAGCACGGTGGGCGGAATTCATACCGGGGGCACATGTCTCTCAGGCTAGCTGCCACCAAACCCACCAAGGTTCTCCCAGCAGCTCAGGGGGGTCGGATATGAGCAAACATCCTGTCTCGGTCAATCTTGGTCAAGCTGAGAAGAGTGCTGTGAAGTGGTGGAATTCGATCCTGACGGAAGAAAGTGGTTGGGATGCAGAATTTTGCAGTCCAAAGGGGAATCTTTATTCTCCATGGAGTGTGAAGCTTGCTTCAGAACAGCGTTTCGTCCTTGCGAGCAATCCTATGGCGTCAAAATCAGCCCTCGAACAAACCGCAGTCTCTTCAACCACCGCTCTTAGCTACTTGGCTGATTACTGCAACCTTCACAACATCCATGACCAGAGTCAAGCAGCTCTCACAGCAGCTCTATTGATCCCAGTCGCCAAGTACGACAGCAGACACATTGAACTTGCTATGCCGAAACTCACTGAGGAATCAGAGCAGAAGGAGAAAGAACCCACAACATCTCCCCTCGCCATCAAGGACCTCAGTCAACTGGATCGACTTTTGGCACTCAGCTGCAATCCAAGGGGCCTGAAAGGACTCCTAAATAGCATCTTCTTTGAACCTGACGTGACGACCAACATCTGTGGGATCTGGCTGCAGGGAGCCTTTGCATTTCTAGACGCAATCAAAGATCCGCATCAACTCTTGGGAGCTTTGATGAAGCGTGACCCAGAACTTGGGTTTCTGTGGCTTGGTGCCTTTTTGACCGGAGCCCATCACCGTTCCTTTCGAGAAGCTCGACGAGCTTGGTGGCCCATCGATCTCAGTTCGGCTGCATGGACAGGGACATTCGCATCATTCATCCAGGCCCCGGTGCTCTTGGAGGAACTCGATAAAGGCAGGATTTCTCGTGCTGACGAGTGTCGCTTATTGTACCTTTCACACGGCGTCGACTATAGAACGCCGCCGCTCTTTCCATTTGCGCCATTCGGCCACACCGCGATCGAAGATACGAATCTAGATGTTCACGAGCACGCACTTTGTGGGATGGTTCATAGTCTTACGTATGCATGCTTTACCTGGTCCTGCAAGGATGGGAAAGAGGTACAGCAGCACTGTCAAGACCCTGTCCAGTCAACTATCCTCCGCCCGAAGCATGGTCAAATTGAAAATCACCATGATGATATTATCGACAACCATGAGGGGCTCGATTACGGCGACCTCGATTCAGAAGACGACAACTCAGAAGCTGTGACCCGAAATATTTTTACATGGCTTCGCGGCGAAGATGGGTTTCCCATTGCGGAGAGACCAATCCGCGAACATGAGTGGATTGATAACCTAGACTCGGACGATGATAGTCCAATCGAGGGGGATGTCCGCTCAACAGTGGGGGGCAATCTTCATGGGTGGATAGCGAGGGTATCAACACAAAGATCAAACTCTATCTGAGAGATTATCCGGGGGTGGATTGTGTTCAAGTTGGTAGCGAGATTAGGATCCTTCGTTGGTGTATGTGGTAGACGAGACGTCTGATGTGGACGGTTTATTCATCAAAAGCGTATTCTATTCTACCCATTAGCCAAATCGATATGATTTGTGACGCTTTATCTATGTGATAAAAAGGTGATGACGGCTGAATAATACCTCATCGTTCTGGACCATCGACGCATGCTCTCCCCTGGGTGCTACGAGGTATCCGGACAGAGAACCGGGTGGTCCGGGCACTGAATGGAAGGATGAGCCTATCATCTGTCAGCAGAAAGATGGGGACGGACATGAGGCATCATCTCGGGTTTGTAACGGACACCGAATACTTATCACAAAAAGTCTTATCGCCATATGGCCACAGACATCTCCCGAGCATCCCAAAAGAGGCGGTCATGATAGAAGAGCTGCTATATCATGAGACTGAGGGTCCTCCTAGCCCCCTCTGGGTAAAAGGACGCAATTCCTGAAACCTTAACCCCAGCGGTCAAAAGTCCGGGGTCCGATGAACAAAGATCCCTGCAACGGTCAACGCTTCCAAGGGCGCATAACAAGCATATCCATCCACCACGCTACTCCCAATCGGGGTGATATAGCCGCTAGGCACGAACTCCTGCAAGTGGTCTGTAATGCTCGAGGTTCTGGCCTCATTTTCTGCCAATAGTTCTTGAGCGTTCGTAAAGGCAAGGTTGCTGTAGCTTGCTGATCATCTGTGGTCGAACCCCGCTGCGGAGAGCAAGGACCAGTTCGCGATCGATACTTATAGATGCTTCTCCCACGTCGAAAAGGCAGACATGTTTCTCCAAGGCCTCATCTTTTCTATTGCCCATCGCTGGTACTCCCCCTGCCTGCCATGACTCGTGGTCTTGTCTCTCTTTGTGTTGGCGCCTTATTGGCTGCCGTGAGCCCCGTTGTGGGAGCTTCAACCGCTGCGCAACCCGCCGACCTCGTTTTTCGAAATGGAAGCATCTACACCATGTGCTCTAGTGATACTCCAGTATCGGCATTAGCTATCCATGGCGGCAAGATCACATATGTCGGAACTGAAAACAAGATCAAGAACTACATTGGAAAGAAGACCAAGGTTGTTGATCTTGAGGGTCGCATGGCCATGCCTGGGCTGGTTGATTCGCATATGCATGTCTTGTCTGGCGGCCTTTTCCTTCTCAAGTGCGACCTTAGCTACCAGACTCTGCCCATCGAGGGTGTCATCAAGCACATTCAAGGATGTCTCGATGGAGAGACCGACAAGACCGACGATGACTGGCTTGAAGTTGTCAACATGGACTACGCCGGTCTCGTTGATAAGAGTGGCACCGTGGGAAAGGCTCAGCTGGACAAGCTCAACACCAAGCGCCCCATCATTGTCCGCTCCAGCGACTACCACACCGTCATCGCCAACTCGCGAGCATTGGACCTTTCCAAGATCGATGCCAACACGGAGGATCCCTCCAATGGCAAGATCGTCCGCCTTCCTGGCAGCAACGAGCCCTCTGGTGTCCTCCAGGATGATGCTTACAACCTTCTGGCTGGACCACCTCCCGCCACAGAGGAGGAGAACCTAGAGGCTGGACGTGCTGCTCTCAAGCTTCTGCGCGAGGCCGGCATCACCACCTTCCAGGAGGCCGCCGCAGGCAAGGAGCATCACACCGTCTTCAGTACCCTCAAGAAAGAGGGGAACCTCACATCGCGAGCCTACTTTGACTGGCGAATTGAGGCCCCAAAGACTCTCAACGATGTACCCGCACTTGTGAAAGAAGTTGTGGCTCTCCTCAAGGAATATCACGACGGTACCACCATCGGACCTAAGCCCACCACCAAGTGGCAGGCTGTCAAGGCCTTCATTGACGGTGTGATTACGTATCCTGCCAATACCGCTGCTCTTATCGAGCCATACCTACTCCCCGTCAACGGATCAGACGACGAGTGGGCACCTGATCCGGATTCGCTAAACGACCCGTATTGGAAGCCCGAGATTCTCACCAAGACCCTTGAGCTTCTGTTCTTGGCAGGCTTTGACGCCCAACTGCACGTTGACGGCGATCTTGCAGTTCGAATTGGTCTTGATGCGGCTGAGTCGTTCCGCAAGAAGTACCCGCGAAAGAGCTTCAAGCTGGGTCTCGCTCACGATGAGCTCTCCCATGAGAAGGATTGGCCAAGATTCGCCAAGCTTGGTGTCGACCCAATTGTCAGCTACCAATGGGCGCAGCTCGCGTCTTCCTACATTCCCGACACGTTCAAGTCGATTGGCGAGGACCGACTTGACAACCTGCAAGCCTGGGCTCAATTCGAGAAGGATGGACGACCTCTTGTGTACGGAAGCGACTGGCCAGTGAGTATTAGCCCGGTTTTTGATGTTTTCGCATTCTGACAACCGCAGATTGATCCCCTCGACGAGTTCCTTGCTCTCAAGGTGGCCGTGACTCGATCGGGAGACACAGAAAACCCCAACTCGCCCGCCAGCCAAGGACCACCTTTTGTGGGCGTCTTCCCAGCAGGCGAGGGCATTTCCCGCAAGTCTGCGCTTCACTCGATCACCATCAACGGCGCTCGCTTCCTCCGGGCCGATGAGCAGATTGGCTCGCTCGAGGCTGGCAAGCTGGCGGATATCATCGTTCTCGAAAAGAACTTCTTCAAGGTTCCCGACGAAGAGCTTGGCCGACAGCGTGTTCTGCTGACGATGGTCGGTGGAGAGGTTCTTTACGTGGCTGAAGGACAAGACTTTGGAGTCAAGGCCAAGTTCCCCAATGACGACAAGACCAGCACAAAGCTTGCCCGTCGCACCATTGGAGGCTTCGCCGCCAAGTCGCTCTCGGACGAGGGCAAGGCTAATGCAGCCAAGCTGAGGAAGAGGGGGACCTGTGTGCACAAGCACTGATAAAGTCAGTTATGTCTACTCCGTAGTCGTTTAGCCAACGGCCATGCCGAACGCGCTTGGACAAGCCGTTTAATAAATCGACTGTGCTCCGCCTCTGTCGGGATTGAAGAGTGTTTGCTGTGGAAACCGAGTCATGCATAATGTACAATCTGGCCACTCCCCGATGGGGAAGCTGACAATATTGAGTTGCTTCGAGGCCCCCGCCCCCTGGCCTTGTGCGGCCTTTTGACCAAGCCGTAGCTGGGAATGGTTCCCTGTAGGCTGCAGCCGCTTTGACCATGGCTTGCACCGGACCGTTCCCCTGCATGCCCCCGTCAAGGACAGATATCGTTTCCGCAAATTAGAAGGGTTGCCCGCGGAGGATTCCGGCATTCCAGCACGAGTCGCCACATCAGTAGCGCCAACCTTGATATCGTTAGCAGTGACAATGATTCAGCTTGGAACGACAGTGCCGGGGTAGCTCCCATTGGCAGCATGGCTCGGTTACTTCCCAGTGGCGTGTATATCTAACCATGTCTCCTTTGGTTATCTGCGTGATGTCCGGGGGCACCCTTGAGCCCACCCGTGCCAACAACATGCTCTTAACGTGCCTTTTCCCAGAGATTCGGTAACCTGCCATGTCCGTCTCTTGCTGAAGGTTTCACTCTCCTCCAACTGCAGAGGCTCTTTCTTCTGGGGTGTCTTGTTCCTGTTGGTCGACTTGATCTCCGTGTCGGTCAAGATGGCTCCGGCGCCGTCGGGTGCTGCCGTGCTGGTAGGTGCTCCACGCTACCCCAGATCGCCCGGTGAAGCTCCTCTTTGGAATTTTTCCTGGGGCGATTTGCGTGTTCGTAATGAGCACTGACTGACATTCACCAACAGGGCACCATCTACACGCTCATCGTGCTGGCAGCTCTGGTCATCGCGGCTCGCATCTATCTTCGCATCGTCATTCAGAAGCGAAGACTGCTGGTCAGCGATTTCATCATGATGCTGGCCTGGGTCTCGGCGGTGACGACATCAAGTTTTGACATTGTCCTCAAAAAACATGGAGCATTGGAGGCCAACATTAATTATACTCTCACCAACTACGAGGCAGACTCGGTAGAGGAGTTTGAGTATGTATTGAAGGTAGGCCACGTGCTTCTTTGCGTTGACTTGGCGAGCTGCATTAGCTTTGTCCTGGGAACATGAAGCTGACATGCCTGTAGATGATCTGGGCCTCGGCCATCCCATTCTTCACCACGTTTTACCTCTGCAAAGCTGCTCTTGTTTCGGTCTACCTCCAACTATTCCCGCCATTCATGAAGAAGAGGAGGATGGCTCTATGGGTGACAATCATCTACTGTGTGATAGCCTACGTGGTATCGATGGCGCTACAACTGTTTCTGTGTTTCCCTATTGAGAGAAACTGGTATGTTGGAAGTTCTTTCCTTGCAGCCATTGTCACTTTGGACTGTCTTGGATGAAGACACGCAACTTTCGCTGACGACTACCTCCAAAGGTCAATCAAGGAGCCCGAGAAAATCTGCTCCGGAGATGTTGTTGAAGTAATCTTTGAGGTTGCTTGGGTGTTGAATTTCGTTGGAAGCCTTGCCCGTAAGCTACACTCAACCCATTGTCTACTAGCAATCTCAAGGAAGCTTACCTGCCATATAGTCTTTGGCCTCCCTTTTCTTATCCTGCGCAATCTAAATATGCGAACTAAAACTAAGATCGGAGTCTATTGCGTCTTTCTTCTTGGACTCATCGACATTGCCTTTTCCTTGACACGGTTTTTGACAGTTCTGCTGAGCAACGACGGTAGCTTTCGGGCCATCACAACAATCGGTATGTGATACCTGAGGCAGACCTGCCTCATGGGAAGACATGACTAACGAAATCACTCAACTTTAACAGAACTGTGGAGCGCCTTGGATGTGTACGTCGGCCTCATCATTGCCTGTCTCCCCTCCCTCCGACCCTACCTCCGCCGCAACTTTGGAGCATCTTACCAATACGACTACAACGAGTCTGGAAGGGTGACGAAATCGACGGTCACCCGAAGACCGGGCCAAAATGGATTCGAGGAGCTTGGCGAAGGTCCCTATGCTGGGCCTTCAACCGGTGGGAGCCGTGCGACAGCCAGTCGCCATGCTGCAGAGTCGGCCGAGTTCAGCACCGATGGGGATGACGACAAGAAGAGCAACAGGAGCGATATTGAGCTCGTTAATATTAATGTGGAGGCTAATGGTAAAGAACGAGCCCAAGTCTAAAAGGCAGTTGAAATGGGCGTGTATATTAGAGCATCTCGTGGAAACTGGGGGCGAAAGCCTAGGAAATGGACGAATGAAGACACGAGATATAATAATTAGATCATCATGACAGTGCATCGAGACGTCACTTTCAAGCAGATGTGCTAGACTACATCGGTAGAAACGGGGCGCCCTCCACTCATAAAGCAGATCGAGGTGAGACATACAGTAGAAGTCAGGTTGCAGCTAGCGAAAACAAGGATATGCAGTCAGCATCTTATCGGAAGAGAAGGATGGGGATACCACTTATCTATGGAAGTTAGAACACATTTAAATGCCCCGAAGCATGCCGGTGGTGTCTTCTCTCCATCTGTCCAGAAGCTCATCCTGAGTCGATCCCGTTATCCGCAGATATTGGACCCCATCAACGCCATGTCCCCCAATCTCTCTTCCGAGGAAATCATCTCCTCGTTCCGAGCTATACTCGATCGCCAAAACGATGGCGAATGGGACGAGCTTGAACCCTACATCCAGCCAACCGTCAATATGGTTGACGGCTCACAAAAGCGCGACGAGTTCATTGCCTTTCTTCGCTCCAGCGTTGAAGACGGAAACCGAAAGGCGGAGCTGGATAGCTATATCGTGGACTGTGACTCTCAAGCTATAGCCGCTAGAGTTATCAGAATTGAAAGCGCCCAAGATGGAAGTGCCACTTCCGAGTACCAGGAGGTCATCATGGCCTGGTTTGTTGATGGCCGTCTCTCAACCTTCAAAAGGATACAGGACAATGATGCGCGTCGAGCAAGAGAACCTAGCGCACCGAGAACACCCGATGGACTTGTCCAGCGAGCGCCAACATCACTGGACCTCAGAGCACAATACCACCAGTACATCGCCAGCATGAACAACAGGACTATGGAAGCCGAGTTTGAGAATTTTGTGCAACCCATCGTCACCCACAATGGCCGCACGATGACAACATCAGAATACATGGAACCCATCGGAAAGAGCCAAGAGGCAATTGAGTCACTCAAGCTGGAGGTACAAGACATGTTGGTTGACAACCAATCCGCGACGGTTGCCGTTCGAATCAAGTTCACGGGTGTTTCGGTGGGAGTGTGGGGGAACGCGGGGCCTAGCGGAAAGCCTGTGACATTTCATGAGCATGCCATGTATTGGTTTGAAGGAGGCAAGGTTTCCTTTGTTTGGGCTGCTCTTGACTTTGATGAGTATCGACAGCAGCTGAAGGAGAGTGACTGATGGGGGGTTGCTACGAGTCTTGATGACCTCATATTGTTTCGACTCCACTGTAAATCTCATGAATACCGGGCTTCACTAAAGAGTTCATAATGATATGAAGGAATTGAGCTGGAAACAAGAGCACATATCACGGGGGTAATTCAGCTCAAATCTCGCTTCTTAAAGGACCAGTGTTTTCCAGAATTACCTCCTTATATAAAAAGCTCTCAATCTCGTCCCAGGTTACGATACCTTTGAGAGATAACTATTTCACCATCCCTATAAGCCCTCCTAACGAACCTACCTCTCACATACGACCATACCTGCTAGAGAATTCTGGATCCCGTCTGCTCTCCGTGCGACAAGCTGGCAAGGGGCGGATTAGTAGTTGGGTCGGTGACGACCAGCGAATCCCCGCTGTTGTATGTTTTTGCATCTCACAGTGGCTGTCAAGTCGTTATTTTTGCACTCTACATAGTTGATGCTGATGTGGCCGAGAATCGTGAGATTCAGATGCTTGAGGTTTGCAAGATGTCGGTCCAGTCATCTGGAACAGCCTTCTGTAAGCTGCAAGGCCATAAGAGGGGCGAGCAACTGCTTTTTTCTGCCTCTGTTCAAGACACACAAGTGCTAAATTTCATTCGAGTCCTTGGTTCCATAGAGAATACTCGACTACACTTCCTGTGCGTCCCCCCTTGTTGGAACAACCATCTGGAACATCCACCTGGAACAGTCTTCGGCGACATCAGTCGCTTGCCGGGCATACCTTGCTAGCAGTGCAGATCACTTGGGCTGTGTATCTGCCTCGGAAGGAAAAGCCAGGCTATTGCATTGCAGACCGAGCCTACTGTGTTGTCACACACACACCGCCCGGCAGCAGCCAAGGCGGATAAAAACGGCAAGGTGAGACACTTCTCAACCAAACTGATCGGAATTGCATTCTAATTGGTGCAGTATTGCTGGGGTCTCACCTGTGGCTGCGCTTGTCGCTTGCACTTTCGCCTGGTCATAGAGGCAAGCATCTTTCAGGCCTGTTGCAGTTACCCAATCATAGCCTACCATTACCGCCCAATATGCTCTGCCGTGTTGTCCCTTGCAAGGCGTTTCCAAGGTTGACTCGCTGGCTGGGCTGAAATTAGGCTGTGGGCCAAGCTCAAAAGCACAACGCTGATGGTACCTCTGTTCCTGTTCATTTATCCTCACCGGCATCATGACAACGCATTCATCTGATGCTGTGCAGCATGCCTTTGACAGCGCAATCCAGGACTTCAAGACCAGTCTCAAGGATCCCGGTCTATATGACCAGATTCTCCAAACAACCAGCATCGACCAGGTCTACGATGCCACCGATCAACTACAGAAGGAGCAGAGCAAGACTGGACGCCTCCGACACCTGTCCAAGATCGAGCCATTCTTAGACAAACTCAGAGAGTATAGTAGTGTGGTGGAGACTTTTGTACAGGCAAAACCTGACATCCTCGCGTTGATCTGGGGTCCGATAAAGCTCCTCCTGCTATGGGCAGATGCCTTGACGAAGTCCTTCACTGCTATCTCGGACACTTTTGAGGAGGTCGGGTCTCTGTTGCCCGAATTTTGCGAGGTCACGAAAATATTCACAGACAGCGTTCGCTTGCAAGAGATATTGGTTCTCTTTTTCCGAGACATGCTCGATTTGTACCTGATTACCATCAAGTTCTTCAGCTTGACTCGTACGTTTCTTATGACTTTAGCTACCCAGTAGAGGAATACACTGACAGATAGCGATAGGACTCAAAATTGTTTTCGAGGCGCTCTGGCCAAATCGAAGAGACGAGATAAGACTGGTCACAAAGCACATTGCCCGGCACCGCGAGCTGATGCGGACCGAAGTTCGCCTCGAAGAGATTCGCGCTGCTGATGATGCCAGACAGCGAGAACTTAAACACTTCGCTCAGGCTGAAGAAACTGCCATCAGGCAGGAATACTCTACCCTCCGCGCCCACGTTTCTCCCAAGACTTACGACCACGATCTGTACCGACATCATGCAGATGTCTGTGAGGGGACTGGAGAGTGGCTCTTCTGCGACCAGTCATTCAAAGACTGGGTAGACCATTCGAAGGGAACAGCCCGGATTCTGTGGCTCAAGGGAATTCCAGGAGCCGGTAAGTGCACATGGATTTGAGAGAGCCATGGTAGTCCGAGTAGTAACGTTGTTCAGGCAAAACACTGCTTGCGAGTAGTGTGATTAGACACACCCAACCCCTCAGCCTGACACTTTTCGCCTTTCTCACCTACAAGGATAGCAACACGACAGCTTTGTCCATCTTTCACTCTTTGATCTTTCAGCTCGCCTCGGACTCTCTCGCCATCCAGACAGAGCTGAGTCATTCTGGCCACAAGAACCTGAGAAACAACCTCGAGGAGGCAGCTGATCTTCTTCAGTCACTGCTCGAATGCGCAGGCGAGGTCTACGTGGTTATCGATGGCATTGACGAAATCAGCCCAGCCGAGCGCTCGAGGCTCTTGAAGCAACTCCTCAAGATGGGAGACGCATGCCAAAAGTGTCGAGTTGTTCTTAGTAGTCGCTCTGAGGACGACATCAGTACCGCCTTACGAGGGAAGGTGACAGAGATCAAGGTGGACCAGCGAAATGCTGGTAGTATTCAAACATTCATAAATCACCGAATGAAGGCTTGGATGGATCAAGAAGGCTTCGAACCAGAGGTCCGTCACGAAATTGAAGGCTGGGTTGGACCATTAGCGTCCAAGGCAAAAGGTGAGGATTTCGGAGTTCCTAGTTATCTGCTGCTTCCAAAATGCTCTCTTATTTTTTTTTTGGCAATACTCAAACTAACACCCCCTCGCTAGGCATGTTCTTGTACGTCAGGATTATCTTTGATATGATTCGCTACTCGGACAGTGTAGACGACATCCTCAAGGAGCTGAAGTATCCTCCAGAGTCCCTAGATGATGCGTAAGAATACCTTCAATTTCTAGCTCTCCCATCTCGTCTAACCCTTGGAACAGCTACCGAAGAATCCTCCAACGGATCGAGGCATCGACAAACAGGGCATTTCGTCAAAAAGCTCGCATGATACTAGGCTGGGTTGGTTGTGCACCATCACCCCTGACCAGGCATGAGCTGGAACAAGCTTTGGTAATCAACCCAGAACAACTTGATCGAAAACCCAAAGTCAACTCGAAACTCAATGTGGTCGATTTCTGCGGCCCAATTGTGGAAGTAGTTGATGACCATGTGCAATTCGTTCACTTTACCGTTAAGGAGTATGTTGCACCAAGAAGTCGAGGTAACTAACTAACTCGATTTGATCCAGGTACATTTTCAACGAAGAAATTCCTGGCTTTATATCACTATCGGACATGACCCTTAGCCTTGCTAGTCGCTGCATCGGCTATCTCTGCCAGGATCACCATGATTTGAAATCCATTAAGGAAGACGAGATGAGAAACAACATCCTTTCGGGAGCTTATAGGTTGCACAATTTCGCCTCTGCGTACTGGTGGATTCTGATCAAACAATATCTGGTTCTATCCAAGTCGACCTCAATCCCCGACAGCCTGATAGATCAGCTGCAACAACTTTACGACAGACGATCAGCGGATGGCTACCAACAGAGTGATGAAAAATTGGGCATGGGGTTCAACATGAACGAGGCCATTCTAGCATTGGAACCTACACGGCCTGACCTGGTAGAGATGCTCCGCAATGTCTCCCAATTTCAGAGTGTTTTTTTAAAAGCAGACTACTATCTCCAACGCTGTGAGTGTAGTGAGCCCCTGGACGATCTGGCTTACTGATCAAGATTTCTAGCTGAGCGATGGGTTCACCTTGACCCACTCACCATCTCTCGAGTCTCGATCGCATTACACCGGCGATTCAACACTAATTTCTGCGGAACAGCAGACAATCAGCAAAAGATCACCCTTCACTACGGAATCAAAATCTTCAAATGTGGGTATCTTCGCTGCCAGTTCCACCGTCGTGGTTTTGGCGTCCAGTCCGACCGCCGTTCCCACGAAAAAAGCCACGACAAGCCATGGAAATGTGACGTTGCTGGTTGCGATTATGAGGATATGGGATTCGTCTCGAAGAGAATGAGAGACGATCACCTGAGAACCAGTCATTTGCTGGAAGACAATTCCAAGCCTGCAGAGTTTGATGAGTCCAACGAAGACGAAATTGAGCCGCTTCTATTCGACCTTGTTACGGCCAACAAAGTCGAAGCCGTCAAAGTCCTTTCGCCCTACATAGAGAAATTGAGCAGGGCAGTGCGGGAGCAACTCGCAATCTCGGCCGCCTGGGCGGGATCCCCTGATTTATTGCGGTTGTTTGCCACGTCGGAGATTTTGTCAACAGATATTTGCATCAATGTCGTTCAAACTGGCAACATCAATCTCTCAAAGGTTTTACTTAATAATCCGCAACTATGGACAGGGAACGTTTTCAAAGGTTCCAGTTTCGAGAGCACTCACATCGCTCGCTTATTCGTCGCTGTGATCAAATCAGATTCACACGAGCTTTACGAGATTTGGAGTGAAAGTCTCGGTTCTGGTTTTGGCAGAAGCGAGCTTGTGAGACCATCACTATTTGCTTCCGGGTATCAGATGGCCATAGCCGCCACTCAGAATGACGCGGACAGAGAACAGCTTCTTTTGAAATTTTGGGAAGAGCACGATTCTCTGGGACGCGTCACTAAAACAACTAGATTGGATAGGCTGTCCAATATCGCTCAGACGACATGCTCGATTAACTTGGCGCGATATGCACTGAACCATGACTGCGAGGTGGATTGGAGATCGAGTCAACAAGCATACACTCCTTTGCATTGGGCGGCCAAGCGCAACACCGAACAGGCAGCACGTTTTATGGAATTTCTGCTCATGGAGGGTGCAGATCCTACTATCATTACCAAGAACAGAGGAATCCAACATGAGAAGGGAGCAATAGGTATATCTACGTGGCTTGGGGTTTCATGGGATAATCTGATTGAAAGAACAACGAAGGAGCGCCAACGGCGAGGTAAATAAATTAATAAGAACAACGGCAATACGAGCAGTCCGATTTAGAAGAAAGCCCCGACGAGGGATTTTAGGAAATACATTCATCGCGAATCCAAACGGAGTTCAGTCGTACGCGTATTCACACACCGTCCTCTAAATCAAGATAACGCCTCAATGTCTACTTGAAATCAGAATCAGAATCTCTCTCTGAGACATTGACTCACCTTCCATCCCTCACTCTCAGCTTCCTGTTGGGAATTGGCAGTCAAATCCAGAACCTTGCGACTGAGAGTAGCTTCTTCTGTTGAACTTCTAGAACGTACTGATTGAGAAGAGGGTTAGCAGGGTGGAAGTCTCACTCCCTTGGATTATTGAAGCAACTTACTTCCTCAATCGATCGGGATGTTATGTACTTAGTAGCTATGACAGGGCGCATCTGACTGATTCGATGGACGCGAGCCATCGCTTGCTCTTCGGTCATGGGATTCCAATGAGGCTCCATCAAATGTACGTAATTTGCCACCGTCAAGTCAATACTGGGTAGCAAGCAAGTCCTCGTGTCAGCCTCTTTCACAATACTAAGGCCAAAGACTTTTGCAAACTTACCCTTCGCCGGCGCTACCAATCGTCGCGAGCAATACGGTACATGCGGGGTTGTTGTCAAACTCGGTTATTGCCTCACGTCTTTCCCGAAGGGAACTTTGGCCGTCTATTCGTTCATAAGAATAACCGCTTTGTCGCAAGGCGATCTGAACAAGATCAAGCATCTTGGTCCAGTAGCTAAACACCACGCTGTGAAACGTTAGTGCAGGATCGGTGGCATCGAGAGTAATGTCGTTCTTTACCTTTTCACAGGTCTTGCTTCACATCCGTTCTGGTTTCCCATTTGCTCATTACCAAGATTTCGGATCAAGGCTTCCACCTTGGCAGATGGGCGACGAGGAGAAGTAGGTGTCTCCCCTTGGGGGCTTTCGACACGAGAAAAGCCAGCCGTTTCAATAGATCCGAAGTTCTGTCTCGTCAAAAGACAGGGGGTGCAAAGGGGGCTCCCAGCGAGTGAAGCTAAATTGTCGTGACACAGCGCACAGCTTTCTCCACGAGACTGCGCCATCTGTGATTCCACCAAGCCGGTTTGCTTTAGTTTCCATGTTTCTACGGCAGAAACCGGCAGTAGATCCTCTCCATGATTACAAATAAGTCGTAGAAAGTTGATCATAGGCAAAATGTTTTTGTCGTTTTCATCTGCTGAGCGCATGTCTCCATCATCTTGCAAGGATCCGGATGCAATCCTAGTGGCTGTGGCGTTGAAGAACTTGTAGAGTTCACGATCATTTGGATGTAGATCAACCTTTTCAATCTTTTCCGTGCGGTTGGGAAGCTTGTGCAAGTGATTGATGCTCTGCTTGGTCCGGCGGAGACAGGTTGCTTGAACAAGAATGCTGAGTTTTGGGAGGCCATGAGGTCGCCCATCTCGTATGGGATTGGAAATCCAACGATCAAATTTGGACTTCTCAACAAAAGGTGGGACTTGAAGGAAGCTTAACAAAGCTCCGTAGTTGTCCAGAGTGTTCTGTATTGGAGTACCCGTGAGACACCATCGTCTCGGACACTTGAGCTCACAAGCTGCGCGAAAGATCTGAGTGGATCTGTTGCCGATGCGATGTGCTATGTTTGCCCATGTTAGTAGGAAAGGAATGACGTATGGCTACTCCTAACCTTCATCAAGGACAACGCGAAACCATTCTTCAGAGAATAGTGGTCCTTTAGCAGCCCAGTCAGATCTGAGAGTCTGATAAGTCGTCAAGACAATGTCGTAGCTCCGGAATTGTTGTGCAAGGCGCCCTCGATCGGTCCCATGGTAAGTAGCAACGGATAGTTTACCAGGATGAATGTGTCTGATGGTCCAATCAGGGGGGTTAATTACAAATGGATAAAAGCCGACTCACTTCTCGATTTGACTCTGCCATCCAGTGATTGCTATTAAAAGTGAGTGACTTGTTCAGAACATTTTGAAGCTTCATACTTGACTTGGGGGCTACCACCAACGTCGTCAAAGACGTCTGTCTTGCTCGTGTGGTTTCGGGATCATTGAATGCATCCAGAGACCAACAGATGAGTGATAGAACACTCAGGGTTTTCCCAAGACCCATTTCCTATAAGATGGTCAGTAAAGGCAAGAAGAGAGAAAATGGAGGGTCATGCTGGCATCGGCGAGGATTCCTCCAGCTAGCAGGGGCGGGTCGCTCCTTTCCTCTCCGGTGATTCTGTGGCGATATCTGCCCATAAACATTCATCAGCACTATATTCGGCGCTATATTTCATACTTTGGAGTCTTACGTAGTCCCACCGCTGCACAGTTCAGATTCCTCCCAAAGAGAAGGACATTGCCCAACTTCGAGGGGAAAACATTCCTTCTCGCTCAGTATCGTAAGAGCCGTGAGCTGATGCCTGTACTAGTTAACTTCAGCCGGGTTAGAAATGGAGAAGATGGGCTCACTGCTTCAACTGAGACCGGAGCCGTGGGCTTGGTGTTGTTGTTGGCTTGATGGCCAAGTCCCCCGCCGTGTCAAATATTCCCATTAGCTGGCCCTTTGCCGCCTCATCAAGACATGCAGTTGGTGTCAGATCGTCACTGTTTATTGCCAGATCCTTCAAGCGTGGCATTTGACAACCAGGGCGAACAAGGTAGTGCGGATTGAAGTAGTCGGCGCCCAAATCGAGTTGCTGAATATCGAGAGGGGACGGATGCTGGAAATAGAGGCCGGCGCTGGACAGGAGATTTCCGACGTTGGCTCTGATTCTCATTGCACCATAAACCACGATGCGGAGAGTGGCCGTCGACTTAACGCCAGACGAAGGCTGCATGCTTGAGTCTCGTCCTTTGGCTTTTCGTTTCGATGAGCGAGGCTCTGGTGCAATCAGCAATGCGTTGGCTTCCACCGAAGGTTCCGCTAGCAGTTCGAGTAGTGTGGGCTCCGTAACGATCCCAGCATATTTGCTAGAGTCTAGAGTATATAACTTGACGAAACTCCCACATGGCTGCATGTCGACTGCAGCTGTGGTCGCCTGGTTTTTGTGGCTGTCTCGAAAGAGCGACGAATTCGCACTTACTGTGATCTTTCAAAGGTAGTTCTTGTCAGCCTCGGCTCCCGGGAGTTGCTCGAAACTGTCCCGTAACTCACCACGCCAAAACACGTATCGGGCAGCGTGTCGGATGCAGGTGACTCGGCGCAATTAAATACTAGCTCTGTGTCGTCGCCATCCATCACCATACGAGTGTCGTCGCATAACACATCGTTAGAAATTGGAGTAAGAGACGGAGGGTGGTGGGATGCGAAGATGTCGAGAAAGTCTTGATCAACATCAGGCTCTGCTGCCTGAAGGCGGCTTCTTTTGTCACATCGAGTGTCACCCTCGAAGCTCGGAGATGCAGGTCGCTTGTCCGGAAAGTGCGCGAGCACAGAGTCGTCCCTTTCAGCAAACATGCTGCCATGAGACGTGGATGATCTGACAGGATTGAAGATGTTGGAAGTTCTAGGTTGTCTCTCTGGACCTGTAGCCGAGAAAAAACAAAAAGTTGCCTTGTGAGACGCCTTATTTGACACAGCCACAGACTCGCCCTGCTTCGCCGGCTTTCCTGCATCATCTATCTCCAATCACATCACGTAGCTACGCGGCGAGGCTGGCACGCCACAACAGGGGCCAGTGCTGGTGTTACGCGTAGAAAAATAGCTACGTGTTCATGTCGTGTCGTTGACATTCACCACGAACTTACTACGTCGAGTGGGCCGACAAAACGCAACACTCCTTAGAAGATAGAAAGATTGCTGCGTTGTAGTAAACTTTTACTCTGGCAGGGATGTGAAAAAGACCCATAACTACCTAAGATTGAGACTAGAGAATCAACTCTGGCAAGAAAGCCAGTTGCTACACAACCGTTGTGGAGACTGTCTCGGTCATCGGTTAGACATAGGCTCTGTAGACAGCTAAATTATCCACCATAATCGCCACACCATTGAGTCATTCAACCTCATTATATATCCAAAGGGAGGTAAGGCAACCCAGCAAGGGAAATTCACTTGTCAACTCAGTCAAAACATCAGACCTTACCCTATAACAGCAATTTTGGTGGACTTTTTGCCAGTGGCGAGGCGGTCTGGTTGCCCGCAACTGTCACTTTAATGCATGCAGAGGCCTTATTACGACCAGCATGTCCGAAAATGCTGTCTCTCTGGGGTCGGGGCGGTTTCTAAGTCTCGAATGATCAGCGGCCAAAATGTGCCTTTGAAAAGGTCAGATACAGGCTAAAATGAATGACTCAAGGGTGTGAGAGCCGTATTCTTTAGCGACATTTTTCCAGGGGACACATGAGACGAGCATCGTGAATCTACGTGTTTTTCACTCTAGTATAGATGCCATCTTGCCAGTCACAAAACCTTTCGAGAACTACAGAGAACTTCAGCTGGGAGGGTGTTGAGTTCCATGGCGGTGAAGATAACGTTGGAGAATCCTTACAGGGCTGGTGCCTGCCGGGTTAGTGACGAGCTAATTTCGACTTCTTCCGAAGAAGCGGGCCACACGATAGGGCTTCGGTTCCCTAAAACAGCAACCTATTTCCACAGTTGCTACGGAGTACTCCGCCGGCATGCCATAAGTTAACCTCACAGCATTTGGGATTGGTTCGATCCGCGGATCCAGCCGACGGGCCGATTGAACCCCTAATTCTCCGTCCAGATTGCCTCTCGCTACTGGTGGAACGTAGCACTGGGGAATCCTTCGGCTACATCGGCTGGTGGGAACGCCTTCACAACCAGGGGTCACATTTACTTAGCGTCGTAAACGTCCGGATTAGGTTGCTGGACCTATCGAAACCAAATCGACTTTAGCCTATAGCCACCTTAGTGTCGGAGATATTGCCGAGGGCGTGCTCGATAGTAGCGTTGCATAACTAGGCACGCTCTAAAAATGATTGGACCTGAATGATATGACAACGTAAAAGGAAGGCGTTGAACTTTAATTAAGAGAACGAGGCATGAACTTCCAGGCCCCCCTTGTGATGTGGATGCTTTGTGTGATGCGTTGTGGGCAGACACGATGAATCGACTTTTCTCAAGAGTGGGTTACTGCGTTGAGATGAAAGGTATAAAATGGAGTGAGGCAAGGCAGTTACTTCACGAGCAGGAGAGTCCAACCTCACATACAATTTCACCTCTTCTTTCAATATGCCCAGCCAACGTCGAGGGCTTGGGTACCTCACCAAGACGCTCCTCGGAGCGCTCTTGGTGACCCCCGAAGGCACACTTGCATCACCTTCGTCCACGGGCAAGAAAGTCTTCGCCCATTACATGGTTGGAGACTCGACCACCCAGCATCGCCAACAGGACATCAAGGATGCCAAGGCCATCGGCCTCGACGGTTTCTCGCTCAACATTGGCAAGCCTGACAGGTCCTTTGTGCGGGCGACTATGAACGACATGTTCGACTTTGCGGCCAGTCAAGATTTTGGCCTGCACATCAGCATGGACCTTTGGGCCGCCGGTAACCCCCCAGACCGGAAGTATATGCCTGATTACAAGCCACTGTTCGTCGACTTCTTTGGGCACCCTGCATACGACCGAGGTGCCAATGGTTGGCCCATGGTCACGACCTTTTCTTCTGGAGGCACCGACAACTTGACTTGGTTGGATTGGCGCGACCAGTTCGCTCAGCAAGTGTTTGTAATTCCAAATCTGGATGCCATCCCAGGATACTGGGAGTTTCATCCGGGTTTTTGGGAGCATTGGGGACAAGTCGTTGATGGCCTCTTCTCCTGGGAGTCTGCTTGGCCTCTTCGGGAGGGCAAGGGCGGCGCTTTCCCGGGAGACATTGGGCCTGACAAGCCGCTCATGGCAGGGATGAAGCAGAACAAGAAGAAGTACATGATCGGTCTCAGCCCGTTGCAATACAAGGATTCCTACGACACCAACATCTACCGAGCCGGCGATCTGAACTTGCCTACCCGCATGCAAAACATCCTGGCAAACCGAGACGACATTTACTACGTCAACGTTTTAACTTGGAACGACGGCCCCGAGTCTCACTACGTCGGCAGCGTCTGGCCAGAGCAGAACACTGATCCTGAGCCTGCCCACTACATGAAGTTGCCGCACAAGGGCTGGCAGCGTGTTCTCGGATCTTTCATCGCAGCATTCAAGGGAGATGGAGTGATGAGACCCTTTGGCGGCGACACCGTCACTGGCGCGTTTTGGTACAAGAGTATCCTTTCAGACACGAAATGCAGTGCTACTCCCAAGGATGTTGGTATTGAGCAACAATATCTGAACAAGCCCGAATCTTACGAGACCGCCACGGACAAGGGAGCATACGCCGTTGTATTGCCCCAGGGCGCGTCGGGTTGGTCCATGAGGGTGAACAGCGGAGGCAAGACGGACACCATCACTGGTCTCAAGGCCGGCCTGAACTCTGGCAACACTCAGCTCAATGCAGGAGCCCAGACCGTCGAGATCCTCAACTCGGCCGGTCAAGTCATCGCTGTTGCTGGAGGAGGTCGTTGCGTCTATGGAGGTGATGCATGCCCCGACTGCACATACAACGTCAACCCCAACGTTGTGGAGTTCACCAGCGGTAGCAAACTACCTGCTTCTTCCAAGTGCGACGAGAAGTGCACAGCTGGTGGCGGAGGAGGTGACTGGGGTGATATCTCCAAGGATGGAAAATGTGGCCCTGACCATGGCAACACCAACTGCATTGGCTCCACGTTTGGATCTTGCTGTTCTCTCAACGGCGAATGCGGCATGTCCACTGCCCATTGCGGTACGGGCTGCCATAAGTCTGCTGGTATGTGCTATGGCGGCAAGAAGGAGGTCGACAATGACGACGACGAAGAAATCGACAAGAACTGGCCCGACTATCTCACCGAAGAGATCTGCAGTCTCGACTTCGATACGGAGGATACCAAAGCTTTGACAAGCCGATGGATCCAGAGCGGCGCTGCTACTTGGTTTCTCAACTTCCTAAGGGAGCGTGGCGCCAAAAGGTGGACTGACAAGTTCTTCAAGAAAGCCTTGGACCAGAATTCTCTCAATTTCGACTGCCTTGAAGTACTCACGGGACAGTGCTCCGGACCCTTAGGCTTGAATTGTTCAGACTATATACCGCCACCGTCCTACTACGTTCATCTTCAGATCGGGAACCTCCACTCCGCCATCGACCAGCTGTGGGCGGGAATGGTCAAAAACGGCATCGGAAACCTGGCCAGTCGTATCAAAGACGTTGTCGATACTTACGGCACACCGCCAGAGTCTAAGAATGCCCTCATCCTCAACATGTTTGTTGGTGTCTTGACCTCCCTGGCCGGCATGTCGGGACACATCAGCGACATTTCCCCAGGCAGCACGATGGGGAAGTTTGCCAACCCGCTGACTGTCTTCTCCGGTATCTTTGCGCAAGCTTCGGCAGCTGATGGCGCCGTCAAGCGCATCACACCTGAGGATCTGAACCATGACCTGGAGAAGGCCTATGGAAATATGTTCTTTGCCGTCATGGGTCAGCTCAACGAGACTCTCAAAACCGTTTTTGGCGGCGAGCTTCCGGAGGGCTGGTCCGAGGACGACATCAGTCCCGAAGACTACGTGTGGATTCATTTTGCCAAGGGTGAATGGTTGAACTATCACCTGAAAGATGAAGCTGTCAACTTGTACGTCTCGAACACGCAGGAGAGATTTGTAAGCCAGCCCCATGTTTCTGATATGTATCGGCACCCTGAATACTCTACTAATCCGATATGATGGAAAATAGGTCGAGTTTGCGACTGTCACGGCCATGAAGTCAGGCGGTAAAAGCCGCTACCGCCTACTGGCATCAAAATGCATCAGCGAGGAGGAGTGCAACAAGAAGGACGGAGCTTATTATTACAAGGATGTAAGCAATAACCTCTCGCACGACCCAGTCGTTTCCCTGTTCTCTGACTATTTATCAGTTCTGCCTTGCCTTTGGCTATATCGTGGGAGGAGGAATAGCCCCCACGACGCCCTACCCTCTGGAGGGTAAAGAGCTTGCCACCCTGCGCACGTTCCTCCCCGACTTGAACGGAGCGCTTGTCAACAACTTTGACTGTTTTCCCTACCCGACGCTGCACCGCGATGAGTGTCCACCCTTTACCACGTACCCTCTTCCCAAGAAGTGCACCGACATCCCGGACCCGACCATCCCGTCAGGCAAGGACTTGGACTTTACAAACCCTATGATATATCCCAAGTGCTACGTTAACTTTATCTCTGTGCCGTGGGAGAAGTGCATCGGCAAGGAGTAACCCATGGGGTCTCGTCAGTGGTTGGAGGAAATGCAGAATGATGTAGAGTTGGTAGTCGGTTGTTCAAGATAGTATTGGGTGATGTTTTGGGCATTGCCTGTATAACTAGCTCCGGTGCTGAGTCTGGACAACTGCGGCTAGATCTAATTGAAAGTATATTGACGTATTTGCGCTGAAGGACTTGGTGAGGGGGCGCTGGTGACGAGGTCAGGGCATAAAGCAAAACTGTTGTGAAAAGAAGAGGAGACATAGGATACACATGGCAAAATACAAGAACGGGAAGTTTAAACCACGACCCCTTTCCCTCAGCAGAGTGTTGGCGGCATATTGTATTGTGGTTATAGAGATCTATCGAATCACGGATTATACGTTGTGTAATAAGATGGGCAACTCTCTACAGGTCTGACTATGCCTACATATAGTAGTGCTCACCACTCCACAGGACAGAGCGCCTGAGCATGGCTATCAAAGTCAGTCAGACCATCCATCCTATCCAACATGGTATGAGTCGGGCAGGTACCCAAGCCGAAAGTTCAGGGAAATATTACATAAAGCATATTATTCTAATAAACGCAATAACATTAAGGCGGGAATCATAAAACAGGAAACATCTACCTGAGCCACCTTCATCCTTTTTCTTCCCACCTACCGGACCACTCAGAGCTTATGCAACTTTGGTGAAGCAAGATTCTTTTTTTTGAAACACCCCAAACAATACGAAGATGGCAACAATTTCGCAAATGATCGATCTTGTGTGGCAGCCTCCCCGAAAGGAGCCTGGGGTCAAAAGACCACATATCGACAGGACGCTCCCAGAGAACTTCAAGTACTACGGCAACTGGGGTTTTACCATCTACCGCACATACTACGGTCCCGACTCCGATAAGAACTGGGAAATACTCCTCGACGCCTTGAAACGGCAAACCAATCTCGCGCTCGGGTACTACCAAGACAGAGACAAAGAAAAAGAGAAGGAAGAGTGGGAGCAACTACCAGCCCTCACACGCGCATTCTACGAAGACAGGGATGAGGACGGGAACGACTTGAAGCGAATCAAGGAGCTGTTTTTTCTTGATCCTCGCGAGAATCCATCATTGCTTGACGGCCTCGATGTTCGCCAGCTTCGACAGGTCTGCTTCTATGAGCACCTCGACGCGGAAAAGAGTATGGCAGGGGTACTGTTTCGCTTCGTTCTCGTCGCTGATGAGTCAGTTCTCAAAGACGTTGCCAACGGTGAATTCGTCGTCAAGGCGGTTGCCTACGACTGGGAAGAGGGAGATGAGAGCTGGGGTTGGATGAGGATCCCAACAGGTTATCTGTTGGAGCTTTGGAATTCACTCATGCTTTGGAGGGACAACACTCATCGGGTTTTACGCTATGACGACGAAGAGGAGGGTCTCAGAGGATATATTTGGCCTGGAGAAGACGCGGCTGACCCAACCAGCGCCTGCTCCGAAGTGCGCTGTTCAGTGCACTATGAATCCCAGCGCCCGCGGTATGGTCTGCCCGGAACTAAGTAGACTAGCGTTGTGTCGGTGGTGTATAGAAGTGGTCCGTTTTGATCTCGAGCCCCATGAGGTCCTCCTCCAGGCTGTCAACCTGTTCCAAAATATTTCTAGCCTCGTTGTCATCCTGGCCTTCCCACACCGACCTTATCGCGTCAATCAACCTTTCTGCATATGCGTGGGAATGATCTGGCATGGACACATAAAAGTGATGAAGCCACTCGTGCCAGAAGTCGGTTAACCGAACAGTATTGGTGGGTTTGTTCTAGTTCCAGAGACCTTCAGCAAATGTCAACTGCTCGGCGACGTCCCTGATGATATTTAACGCGTGCCCTCTGAAGTCCGGGCCATCTCTGGTGTTCATGTAATTGAACATGCCGAAAACTCCACGTAGACTTCCCATGGCAAAATCTATGTCATCCCTAGCCTTCTTTACCATATTGCCTGGGGAAATATGGTTGGCTCCTCGCGCCATCTTGAGACAAAGGGCAGATTAGCATCAGCTTGGCAAGTTTCGATGATAGGAAGATGTACGTACTGCGCCTTTGACCATGTTGATTTCTTTTATGGTAATGATGAAGTTTTTTTCATGCTTAGTAGGTAATTATAGATTATATATTCCGGGCTTAATTAATAGCTTAGGACCTATAAATCCCCCCTTAGGGATTATTTAATAAGTACTAAGAACTTATAGCTAGTTCCTCAGCTATATATGCGATATATCTATTTGGTAAATATACTTAGCGGTGGCTTATTCCGATTATATATAAATACGACTTTAACTCGGCCGTTTGGGGTTTTAGAAGATTTCCCCGTCGTGAATGCATAGCCTCTAGGCTTCGCCTAAGAGTTAAGAGCTAAAAGAAGAGCCTCCCTAGAGTCGTATATGCCCTCTGGCGGGAGAACATCGTCAGGAAATGCTGCTTGAGCCATAGCGGTAGTCGCTGATCTCTGCAGTTGTGTTGTGTTGTGTTATAGCTGGAGTTGACTGCTGACATAATTTGCGCGTCCAGGCGCGTGGGGTCTAAAAGCGCGCCCTTTCTTCTTTCTGTTTTCTTCCACTCCATATCAGCCCATTATTCTACATTTCAGCATCCCAAAACCCACACCCTCACCAGCCGTAGCCTCATAGCCAGGCTCTGTCAAGATGTCTGACGTTCTTAAACAAATGATTGATCGGGTTTGGTGCCCCCCACGTGGGTCCAAGCTGGGACGTGAAGGGTGGAAGAACCCCAACAATTTTCAGTACTACCGCAAATGGGGCTTTACCATCTACCGTACCTATTACGGCAATGACGAGAATTGGCAAGCGCTTCTATACTCTTTAAGGCATCAGACTAAACTGGCATTCGGAACCTTCGAAGACGACAAGGAGATAGACCAAGATGTTAGGCGAAAACTTCAGGAATCATTCTATCTCGATGTCCGTGACGATCCCTCGCCACTAGACGGACTCGATGTTCGAGGTCTTCGGGAATTTTGCAACGCCGAAAAGCTCAAGGAGACTGAAGTCGTAGAGAAAGGCGGCCAGAAGCTCCGCGTGAGCACAAGGCCTCGTGAGAGCCAAGCTATGGCAGACCACCTATTCAATTTCATTCTGCTTGCTGATGAAGCAGTTTTGAAAGATATCGAAAAGGGAGAATTTATTATCAAGGCTGTCTCGTTGCTGTGGGATGGTAACTCGGGATGGGGATGGATGAGGATCCCAACAGGCTCTCTGTTAGAGTTATGGACATTCCTCATGTGGAATGATGACCGAACGGAGTACTGTCTTCGCTTTCGCGGGCCTGAAGGAGATCTTGAGGACCATATCTGGGCCGGGGACGATGCACTTCACTGCACTGGAGGATATTCGGAGATTCGCCCATGGCGGTACTACAGTACCCAAAAGGATTATATGTACTAATGAAGTATGAAGCATCAACCCGAATTGTATTCGTCAAGATACAAAACGTTCAATCCAGCTTGGCACAGGAATGAATACATACAGAATCTAGATAATTCCCGACCAACACAACCAAAACTGAATACAAGCCCCCAATCAAGTCCCTCCCATCTCCGTATCTTCATCTTCCTTTATATCTTTAGGTTCAGTAATAGGACTGTTAAAAGCCGGAAACCCCTCGGTATCAATCCTTATCCGATCACCCTCACCTGCCATCTCGTCAAATTGCGCCATCATCTCGCGCATCTGGCTGGCATGTCTCTCCTCCACACCCTCATTCTCCATCAGTTGTGGGGAGAGCTCGAGTGATTCCGAGGTATTCAGTGCATGGCCTGGACGGTCCATCAGGCGGATCTCTACGAACAGGTGTGGGAAGGAAGCGTTGCAGATTGAGTGCTAGTCTTTGTACAATTGCCTGGGATGGCATGGCTATGTAGATGCGTACAGTTGCCGGAGATGATTGAATAAACCACCCAACTCTAGATTACTCAGGCGGAGGTTGTCTGAAGCGTGAGGTATTTACGATGGGGGCGGCCAACTCAGTCTCGAGACTGTTGAGGATATGTACGGCACCTAGGGTGGCGGAGCGGTTAGAATTCCATTGTGTGATCGATGTGGTAGAATCTGTTCACAACTACAGCTGGCTTTGAGTGAGGATATGATATAAACAAATAGAATATTTTATTCTTCCATAGAGGGGAAAATTAATTAAACTCCTACTCTACCTATTTTACTCAATTAGCCGCTTTTTGGAGCCAAAATGGCTTACTTATTGGGGTTTAACCCTTCAGATTAACCAGACTGCCAGCCTGGTGGCCTTAACACATGCGGATTTGGGTCCAGACGCATAGCAGCTTCGAAACTAGTTCTAAGCAATTACCAAGAAACGACGGGGCCGTAACAGCTTGGTCAAGAATACTGGTTGGGCACTCTACAACAAGAAGCGACTGGGGAATATGATCCACGACATCATCACATCCATAGGTGAGCTGGAACGGGTTTGTACTCAGGGATCCTGACATGTGTAGAACCCTTGCGGCTGCTATCAACGAATCGAACTTGTGCCTCTGATCCAGGATCCCATTTTCCCTGCACACAGATATCTGACACTTGGTCCTCTCGGTAAAGCTAGCAGAGTCAACTAACCACGGGCTTAACTCTGCATTAGCCGGATGAGATCGTCGTCACGTCTCGGATCTAGCGATGCTCTGCTTGCATCTCGCGTGGCTGAACAGATCGTAACGTACCACTCTCTTTCGTTCACGAGATCGTCTACCCCGAGCAGTTTTATTCCGAAAGTGGGAACAGTGACATCATGGCGTAAACCACATTCCAGAAGATCTCCTAATTATAGACGGTCTAGCTCTTTGTGGATTGGCATCCGTCATGCCGGGTCTCTCGGGTACGAGCAAAGTTGCCACTAATCAACGCTAGCTGGGAGGACCCGTTGATCAGAATTCTTCTGTGAGGGTGAGATGAGATTCCAACCTTCGTCATCGAAGTTTGATTCGAAAGAGAAAATCGCCATTCTCTTCTGTTCACGGCTTGTCGGCTCGTGGAATGGTCGTGGCTCTCTATACCGCCGAGTTCAACACCGTCTCTCGTCATCAAGAGGCGCATCACTTCTAGCTCGTCTCGTATTCTCCATCTTCGGACTCGTCCGTTCGGGTTTCGGCAGACGGAAGCTCTCGTATGGTGCCGATCTGTGGGGCAGAGCCCCGTTACCAATGATTATCGCCATCGCCATGATGTTAAATAGTCTTGAATCACTTTGTCTCAGCCGTTTTGCATTCCATTCACATTCATCACATTACCTCGTTGTCTCGAACAGTCACAATGCGCTCCCAACTGCTCCGTGGGTTAATTGGCCTTGCTGCCTTAGTCTCTCCATCATTAGCCGTCCCCACCAAGCGAGAGGCCGTCACTAGCTGTCTCACCAGCGCCAGAGTCCCCATCGACACCAAAGGCAGCCAGACCTGGACTCAGGACGGCACAGCATACAACCTACGACTTCAGTTTGAACCAGTCGCGATCGCAGTCCCGACCACCGTTGCTCAGATATCTGCTGCCGTCTCCTGCGGTTCGAAGCATGGTGTTTCTGTAAGCGGCAAAAGCGGTGGCCATAGCTACACGTCGCTTGGTCTTGGTGGAGAAGATGGGCATCTCGTGATTGAGCTGGATCGCTTGTACAGCGTGAAGCTGGCCAAGGATGGAACAGCCAAGATTCAGCCCGGAGCAAGACTTGGACATGTAGCCACTGAGTTGTACAACCAGGGCAAAAGGGCTCTTTCTCACGGCACATGCCCCGGGTACGTTACTGTAACCAGAAACCAGATCTTTGAGACATTTGCTAATGGACCTTAGAGTTGGTCTAGGTGGGCATGCCTTGCACGGCGGCTATGGTATGGTCTCACGAAAGCACGGCTTGACCCTCGACTGGATCATTGGCGCTACAGTCGTCCTCTATGATGGAAAAGTCGTCCACTGTTCCAAGACGGAGCGTTCAGATCTCTTCTGGGCTATCCGGGGGGCTGGAGCGTCCTTTGGTATTGTCGCCGAACTCGAATTCAACACATTCCCTGCCCCAGAGAAAATGACCTACTTCGATATTGGCCTCAACTGGGATCAACAAACCGCCGCTCAAGGTCTTTGGGACGTGCAAGAGTTTGGCAAGACTATGCCAAGCGAGATTACGATGCAGGTGGCTATTAGAAAGGATGGGTATAGCATCGATGGTGCATACGTTGGCGATGAGGCCGGCCTGCGAAAGGCTCTTCAGCCTCTTCTCAGCAAGCTCAATGTCCAAGTGAGCGCCTCGACTGTTGGGTGGATCGACTTGGTAACGCACTTTGCTGGTACTTCGGATATCAACCCAACTAGCGCTTCTTACAATGCCGTAAGTGCATTCTTACTCACCTCTAATATCGGGTTCTGACAAGTGTGTAGCACGATACCTTTTACGCCACAAGCCTGACTACTCGAGAGCTCTCCCTGGGCCAGTTCAAATCTTTCGTCAGCTCTATCTCAACCACAGGCAAAAGCAGCAGCCACTCCTGGTGGATCCAGATGGATATCCAAGGTGGCCAGTACTCAGCCGTGGCGAAGCCCAAACCCACCGACATGGCCTACGTTCACCGCGACGCGCTGCTGCTCTTCCAGTTCTACGACAGTGTACCCCAGGGGCAGAAGTACCCCAGCGATGGCTTCTCGCTGCTTACAACTCTGCGCCAGAGCATCTCCAAGTCTCTTCGCGAAGGAACCTGGGGAATGTATGCTAATTACCCCGATTCGCAGCTGAAAGCGGACAGGGCTGCTGAGATGTACTGGGGATCTAATCTGCAGAGACTTCAAAAGATCAAGGCGGCGTATGATCCGAAGAACATCTTTCGAAACCCTCAGTCCGTCAAGCCAAAAGTGTAGATGACAGGACGTCTTATCTGATCTACCACAATGTCTAAGGAATGTGGATACTGAGTATCCCGCCAAGCTATCTTTATGAATCATCGTTAATTTTTATTCTTCGTTTTGTACACTAATTAGAATCTGGAATTATCATAGAGGAGTCAAAGGCATAGTCAATAGTTTGTAGGGTTTCTTCTAATATTTACTTAGTTCTCATACGAATGAGATACCTGCTGATGAATATGTGTCGGATATCTGCTGACAAAATTAATGGTGCAGGATTCTCCCTTGTCCACTATTGTCAAATTTACAAAATAAAATCCTCGTTTAGTCCAGGAGTTCCATGTCTTCTCTTGCGGTTTGATGATGATTCCAGAAGCTACATAAACTCTGTCACATAAGCCCTTCTTAACAAAGCTTGCTGCAGGTAATCAAGCCGCATCGACTAGCGTTAATGATACAACAACAGCAATCACGATTGGATACTGGGATAGCAGCACATCGCTCATAGTTTGGATCGCTCTCTTCCTGATCGGTACTTTCTCGACAATGTCTCCGGTATTTTGGGATATGCTGAAGAAAAGTTTTGGCCGGCTAGTTTCAAGGTTACCGTGATAATCGTGATTCTTTATCGTCTTCCTTGTACTTTTTTCTTCTCTCTTTTGCTAGGCGGTAGGGAATCTGATGGTATGATCCCGGCGATTCCAAGAATGACTTTCTGCCCAGTATTTATAACGGGGAAGCTAGCCTTGGGTCATGATGCTGTGATGTGTTGATGATGTGTTCTCTATTATATTTGAAGGCCGGCGCTTGATCGGTTAGCTGAGCCACAAGATCGTAACGGGAAATCCATCCTCGACAACATCATTCTACCTGAAAAGTATCAACCGACACATTATATCGGCCTTGAGATTCGTCGGAACCGAGCCCGTTGGTCTTAAAGTCGAGTCTCACGACCCAACCAAAACCTTCATGCAGTGATACTGGGCTTCTAGAGAATCATTCTCTTCTACATCTTGAGAAAAATTTTCTTCGGCCTACTTGTCAACTCCGACGACCCGGCTCATCACTCAACAGTTCGGCAGTGAGCTGGAAAGCCGCTCGATGTGAGTGAATGTACCGCAAAGGTTATTCCCTGCAGCCTTTTGTAGCTCTCTGCTGGTGATCAAGCGACGTCGTATCACATTTGAGTTTCACAGACTTATGCGTAGACTTTCAATGAAAGGATTGTGAGTCATACAGTAGGCAGAGCTGTGTACCTATAAGTACAGCCTTGTGGCGCTTTATGGGTTTACTGCGAGGCGACAATCCCTCACGCACACCTACGTACCTCTTTAAGATGGAGTTCGTCAACGCAACATCCCCTAGCTGCAACCAATATCTTCAAATCTTTGCCCTCCCACCCCAGCCACCTGCGAGCTTTCCGTTATTTCCTCGACTCCCTGCCGATGTTCGCTACCTGATTTGGGAAAAGGCACTCAGCCATGAGCGTCTTCTACGAATAGCCGTGCAGGTAGTTGCCAAAGAGAAGAAGTCGACAACGAACAGCGCAAATACCTGCCGTCGTCTTCACAGGCCGGGCAAAGGATACCATATCATCTTGAAGGAGCGACAAGCCATAAGCAAGCTTTTCTGCGTCACATCCGAGTCAAGACGAGCCGCACTATCCTTCTATCGAGTCCATCTACCATGCCGATACGACAGGGGTGGACAGATGGAAGAGAATGGAACCCTCTACTTGTGTCCCGAGTTAGACATTGTGGAAATCGAAACAAATGAGAATTCCAAGCAGTCTGCACGAGGCTTTGCCAGTTTCGCACAGGATGTGTGGACCCATGACCCGCGACGCATCGGCCTCGTTAACCTTTCGATACCTGCGACCTACTTCATAAATGCAAACGTTGGGGGCAAGATACGTCTTGCTGAGCAAGGGCAGTCTTCACTACTGCGACAAGTTATTTTCAGGTTGGAGCGAGTCATCTTTTCGCAGAGGCACATCGTTCAGCGCATGATCCATCCCATTACTTTCTTGTACCCTGGAGGAGGTTTTAAGATGAATCGCTCCGTCCCAATCACACCGTCCATCACCAGGTTCAACAGGCTGCCCACCGATCCTAGGCCGATTGAGGAAGAATTGAAAAAGATGCATGTCGGATATCACCTCCCACATAGAGCGGTCCGTGCCTGGTTCAGATTACTCCGAAGGTTACGCTTGCAGGAGAACCAACTCAAGATTGACTACCGTTTCTTGCTCAGCCACGAAAGCCACTCGTCATTAAGAATATGCAACAGGGGTGACGCCAATAACTGGGTTCAAGAGGAGGACAAGAAATGGAAAGAGATTCTGAAGGAGAAACGCAAACGATATAAAGAGCGGGCGAGGGAAGAAACACCAGCAGAATTGGCAAAGGCGCCACGACCAGCAATGGGCTTCTGGATGTTTCCGCTTGAGAGTATCGGAGCCTTGCCTGGCATCGATAAGTGCCGGCTATTAGAACCTCGTGGAAGATCTCGCGGTTTCTTGGACATGTCAAAGTACTCGCCACAGCTGTGCTTGTCTCAGTTACCGTAGCACGGGATGATGACGTCAACTCGGTTCAAGTAAGATGCAGACCGAATTGAATCTTTCCAACCAGTGTATCAAAGTCAACCCCATGAGAGGCCTAACCTTTCATGATAATATGACTCTTCTTCTGAAGGCGGCAGAAGATTTATATACATAAAAAAGGCCATAATATTAGCATTAGGTTATGATGCCATGATGTGTTAATAATATGTTCTTTGTTATAGTTGAAGCCCGGCCCTTGATGGGTTGACTAAGCTAGAAGATCGCCCCCTTTACCATCGTCATCGAACAAGAACCTGATAATCCGGTTTTCAATTGACAATTGTTCGAATTCACTGATTATACAATATCAGAAACTTGCGCCTCTTGAATCAACTCCTCGATAGTTCGGAACTTGACGTCACCGAAAAACTTGGCTCGCTGTTTCTCAGCAACATCCATCGGAACCAATCCTGCTCCAGCAACTGCCCATTCATCAATGCTTGCGATGTACTGCTTATCGGGGTCCGACCCATCTTGAACCGTCTTCTCGATCTCCTCGCGGGAAACAGGAATCCGCTGTTGTAGTTAGTGACCGAAAATGTTATGCTGGAAATACTATCCTCACCTCGATTTTCAGGTTAAGCAGCTTTTCAACCTTGGGAATCACTTCAATCCATGTGCCAGTCTCGCCGTAGACGTAAGTGTACCGATCCCACTTTGGATGCTTGACAAGTTGCACAACCGCTTTGCTAACATCCCTCGCTGATGTCCACGTAACTCTATCATCGCCGCTCCCCGGAAGTCGACAAGTTGATTTTTGGAGATCGAGTGGCCAGGCTGAGTAGGGTCGAATGTAGGTTTTCTGGCCCGATGGAAGATGGACAAAGTAATCCATCAGCCAGCCTTGGTTCACGGTGGTCCACTCGACTTCTGACTGCTGGGCGAGGATTTTCCGAAACGCGTGACGGGAGTCGGCGTGTCTCCTAGGGAGCTCAGGGAAGCGTTCGACATTGCCAATAAAGTCACTGGGGATTAAGCGTTTGCATGTTGATGACTGGCGACACGCATCCAACATGGCCTGGTGCAGAGAGACAAATGTAGGGGCATCGCCTGCGGTAAGAGTCGAGATAACGGTGCTGATCTTGAACTTGTCAAACAGCTCGACTAGATTCTCCTTGGAATAGCTCGGAACCAGATGGTATTGAACACCGAGTTCGGAGAACCACGGTCGCTCGGTACGGGAGATGAGGTGGAAGTCGTGCTGGCCATCACGAACGAATTCCTCAGCCAGGTAACGAGCGATGTCGCCTGAGCCGGCAACGGCAACTGCAGGAAGTTTCCCCATCTTGGTGAGAGAAAGAGACAGAGACATGTAGGAGCAACTGGCAAAAGCCTTTAGAAGCAGATCTCATGACATATTTATACTAATCTAGAGGCAAGAAAGACGCGTTGGATTTCTAAGCTGGGATGCAGCCATGATCTCCACCTTGGACCAAGAGAATTGCCTTTTTTGGCCTCAAAGCGAGCTTGCATGACTTGGCTATAGTGGCTACTAAAACTTAATTTGTCATCAAGAAACCGGTGATCGTTTCCCCGCCCGTGATTCTCTTCTCTTCATCTCATGAGGTGTTTCAATGCAAAGTTCGAGCTGCTGCGCTAACAATTACATATTTGCAGCCCATAAACAACCACCAGCCAAATATGACCCTGGTTGCGTATGTGCTTTGATCTTACCTTGGGCACTTATTCGATCAGATCCGCACCCCACGCTTGCTTGATAACTCTAACCTAGGCATCAACACTTCTCTAATCGCTCAACACTTGTTAGGACGCGATGGCCCGAAGAGACTTCAGCCGAGAAGTCGGCAACAGGCTGAACCAACCAACCAACCCTTGCATTCAGTGGCACCACCCTGCTCCAGGAACCAACATCCAGCCACTCAGGTTCGACCTGTCGATAGCATGACCATGCAAGACCCTCGCTTCGAGGAGACGACGTTGTTCTCGCCCCAAAGCCCACAATCTGTCAATTGTCCGGAATCACAAACCGTCACCCCCGCTCCCTGTAAAAAGAGGAGTCACCGCAACGACCACGAGACTAGAACCACGATAAAGCCCAATATGACCGACTCGAAGACGTCGCCCGAGCCGAAACGAGAGATGAAGGTGCTCGCACTGGGTCTTCCACGCACTGGATCTGCCTCCATCGCCGAAGCCCTGGAAATGCTGGGCTACGAAAATGTCCACCATGGAATGAAGGCTATCGACAAAGTCGACGACTGGAAGGTCATCAACCGCGCCGCAGACGCAACATTCCCCGTTCTACCGACGTACACCGGGAAGCCCTTTTCCCGCGAAGAGTGGGATGAGCTCTATGGTACTTGTGAGGCCGGCACCGACATGGCAGCTCTTTTTGCAACGCAGCTTGTCAAGGTCTACCCCGAAGCAAAGGTTATCCTTGTCGTCCGGGACTTTGACAAATGGTATGCCAGCTATAGCGGAATCTTCGACCAGGTGTGGAGCTTTCCCGCTGATCTGGCTGTGAAATATGCCGAGCCGCTCATTGGATCTGAGACAGGTCAGGCCGCGAGGAAGGCGATTTTGGGCTTCTTCGAGGCCAAGAATGTGGATGAAGCCCGCAAGAATGTGCGTATGGTGTATGATCGACACTATCGAGAGTTGAAGGAGATTGTGCCACCCGAGAATTTGCTCATTTATCGTATGGGAGAAGGATGGGGTCCAATCTGTGAATTTTTGGACAAGCCAGTTCCTGATGCTGAGTTTCCCCAAGTCAATGAGGGAGCAGAGTTCAGGGCTAGGTTAACGGCAAAGATCAAGTCGCATATTGTTGAGGGGTTGAAGGTGGCTATGCCATGGTTTGTCGGCGCGGTTGCTGTGGGTGCTGGAGTGACCGTGGTGGCCAAAAGAGCGAGGTTGATCTAGCCTTAGTAGGGAGTTCATAGAGTAATGGACGATGTTCGGGCCTTATAGTGTGGAATATCAGGTGTCACTGGGAGATGGTTGCATCGGTAAACAATGTAGGTACCTAGGTACCTACTCAACGACCAAGACGTTAGCATCGTCACCAGCTTGTCTGAGACTTAGTAGTTTATTGTGATAACGACTAGAAGTATTACTACCACTACCTGAACCATTTGTTCCCTAAACCCCTGCCTTGCGCCGCTGGCTTAGCGAAGATCGAGACCTGATCAAATCTTTTTATACGATATCAGTTTTGGGATCCTTGATTCCTTCTTTTCTGTTTTCTTCTGCCGAAGAGTCACTGTCCTCCTCGTATGTCATGAATTCTTCATCGTTAATATGGTGGTGGCGGAACCAGAAGACGACTGTTTGAACAAAGAGGACAATAGCTGGAGCAGCCCAGGCCCACTGCAAGAAACTGTTAGCATGTATATCAATTAGCCACAACGTAAGACTTACAATCAGATGAGGATCTACGATGGCGGGGATCAAGATCTGGGCCAGTGCCGCTGACAAAGCCTGCATGGCGAGAGAAATAGCGACGACAATAGACTTCATGCCAGGAGGTGCCCGAGAATAGGCAAGTTCGTATGCAGTGACAGTACAGAACAGCTCAGCGATGGCGCCGAGCATGACATTAGGTAATTGCCACCAAATAGAGACGGGGGAAACCTCGTCGCAGGTGGATGCATGGTAACCACAAGGCGACGTCTCGTAGACTCGGTATTGAACTATGGTGCCGATGACACCAGAGATGGTGGCCAAAGTGAATCCGAACGTCATTCGGCTGATGGGCCCAAACTTGATGCGGCGTCGGTGGAGGAAGGGATAAAAGATGTATGTCATGATTGGCGCAACCACCATGAGCGTCAAAGGGTTGAAGTTGTGAAGAAGATCGTTGGGGGCACCTTTGCTCGTCATGGAAGCTCCTTGGTTGGATGCGACTGCGCCAACACCGCCATCATTAAGAAAGAATATCGGCAGGTAGAGGAAAATCTGACAGGCCGAGAGAGTTCGACGGGCGTCGTCGACGGCTTTGTCGTTCCATGCTACCTTCGTACCCTTTGTGGCGAGAGTCGAGGCTTTGGCTGAGTGGAAAAAGTCCTTGGCCCAGAGTTTTCCTTTGTTCTCCTTGGTAGCAATGGCGATGATCTTGAAAAAGTTGTTCAAGTCGGATCCTTGAGGCGGTGTCCTCCGCAATGTCTTGTATCGCCAAAGTAGGAGAACAGGGAGGAGGATGTAAATAATGCCAGGCAGCAGAAAGGCGAGCCAGAAGCCGACGTACTTCTCGATGTAGGTAGTGGCAATCATGAAGAAGGCACCCACGTTAATGCACATGTAAAAGATCAACATAATCCTCTGCACCGTCGTTTCGGGGTCCACAATGACGCGCTCACCCGACTTCAGAGTCTTGACGTACTCTTTCTGGTGCGTGTACTGATCCACGATGAGAGGAACGACATTTGGCTTGAACAGACCAGCTCCTATGGCGAGAAGGAAGAAGCTGATCATGAAAGGGGCCAGTCCGTTTCCTGCTTTTAGTACAGAGGGAGCTGCACCACCGACCAGGATGACATGGGCGAAGCCACCGATAATGACGCCGTACATGATGGCTCTGAAACGGCCAGTTTTGGTGTCACCCAGCCATGCGCCAAAAATGGGGATGATGTAGGCCAGGAAGTTGAATAGGAGTACCATGGCCGAGGCGAACTGGAGACCTCGGTCCCTGTCGATAGATCTAGTCAGTTGAGTAACACAATACCATTTTGGGGTCGTCTTACAGGGCACCAGCGTGACCGTTTGGATCATCCTTAGCCACAGCACCAGCACCATTACCACCTTTTGGCAATGGAAACTGCATAAAGTTGTTGAACACGGTTTTGACGCCGTAGAAAGAGGCTCGCTCTGCCAACTCTACGATGCAGAGCAGGTAAGAAGACCATGGGATGCGGCCTGCCACCTTTCGCAGGCTGTGTTGTTCTTCGGGGCTAGGGGCCGGATACTCGGGGTCTGAGTCCCCGGCGGGTAGACTCTTGGCTTCATAGTTGATTGAGGGTGCCTTGGGGTGGCTTTCGGCCGAGTCGTGGGTTCTATCGGGCGAGAGCGACAGGTTGTCACCCTCCTGGGGCTGTGTGGGGAGGGCTATGGGATTGATTAGCGGTGTTCCTAGAGCAATTCTAAACAGGTTGTCACGAGCTTACCCATTTGTTATTCGCCTGTTTTCAATATGCCATTGACCACATTAACTCAATATCTCTGTCAAGACTCTTACTTTCAAGGCGTTCCTCCCCATTTATTATCATTACAGTGGCAAGGGGTCCTCAGTTTCGGCCGATGTCGCCATACCCTCCGGATTTACACCATGGACCTGGAGCCAACAGAGGCAGGGTTTCGACAGAAAAGCTCCATCAAACAGAACCAACAGCATACGACCTCTGTTAATAATGGCAAGACGACCGAGCTGTCGCCGAAAAAAAGTTCCTGTTGCCATCACAGGCGCCCCGGTGTGTGTGGAGGTTGGGGTGGAGAGATGACAGGCACCCGCTACGTATTTTTCCTATCTGGGAGATTCACTTACTGCTCACTGGCGACCATTTTATGGCTCTCCTGCCGTATCAGGGACAGGTGCGACAAACATCACTTTCTGCGGGTATTGTGTCAACGCTATCATGCCGAATTCCGACCAACGGCCTTGGAACAGCAATGATCGACCTTGAGCATTGAACCTTAAGCTTTTACCCCATATTAATATCCGAGGAGGGTAAAAAACCAGTCGGCCTAACAACCGCTCTCCACAGCTAGGATCGGGTAGGGGTATGCCACTCCCGCGTCCATTAGACTACCTCTCCCGGCTGCCAAGATAGTGTAGCGTTCGTGTTCAAGTATTAAACTATTCAACGTTTGCTTTTTTCTTTTTCACATAAAAACTGGTTACGGGCGCAAAAGGTTTGATGTTGTCATGAATCAATAACTGTCAGCTACTGTGGTCGAGCAGATACCACGGCAACTCAGATGTTGAGTGGATAAGTGTCTGCTACTCGAGGTGGCCAGTTGAGCTGCACATCGCGTTTGGTTACCTTGTATCTCATTGATAGAGCACGTTACGACTCATTTCCACTACTCTGTGAATAATTGTGACTGAGCTGGCACTTTCCTTGATACTCAGGATTGTGCTAACCCGGAACCGCTTCTGCTCGATACTTACTACTTTTCAACGCATAGAAAACTATGAACCAGCTTGTGTCCACGGGGGTGACAGTGTTGATGAACTTGCTCGTTGGGGGACATGATGGCTGTCCCACTGAAAGTCAACCAAGGCCTCCGAAGGTCATTGATATTACGGCCGGTAACTCTTCTTAGAGACGTCGCTGACACCAGTAAAAACTCGCAAAGCGACACCACTCGAGGCTCCACGGGGCCTTGTGCATTGATTTCGCGGTGAGGTATTATTAGGTTCCCACCAACCAAGCTTGTAGCGAGACAACTGTGGGGCCTATTGGTATCTTTTCGGGCATATCGATACCAAAATTCGGCTATGATTGGTCTAGTGCAAGTTTGGAGTTTTGCCATGTTTCCCTGCCCCAAGTGGTATCAGACCAAATATCCCATAGAATTATCAAGTATCGAGGCACACAGGCGGGCCAGGTAAAGATGAAACTACAGTCCTGATCCTATGATTATCCGTACGGCTGCCTGCGGGAGCATGATAATCCGTCTGTCCGTCCACAGCCTGTCCCTGTCACTGTCCAGTCTATAAATATCCAACCACCACCCCACTTGAATAAGTTGGTTGTTCCAACACTTCAAATCTTGACATCTCTCGTCTTCAACACTATGCCTACATGCCTAGGAAAGAGATGTGGCCTTTGCAATTTTTGCTTTCAAGATGGGGATGCCATCGTTCCTTGTCAGTCTACGCCTTTTCCCATCCAAGACCTAGAAAGCTGACCTCGATTAGCTTGGGGAACCTTGGGACAAATCCGATACCACTCCCAAGGTCAATTCGATAGCAACGACGGTCACGAATACTTCCCATGTCGTGGCGCCTGCTACGAGCTGAATCGGGCTCACGCTTATCATGCTTCTTGTCTACGAATATTGACCCCCGGACCAATCAATCACTTGGATAAAATACTTCAGTACGCATTCGAACCTTCACCTGCTGCAGAGAAAAGTCGTTTGCGCTGGCTCCAAAACCAACTGGTGTGCGCGACAGAAGAATCTTTGCCTTTGCCACCAGAGGTCCGAGCCAATGTTGCTCAGCATCTGCTACCAGAGTATGCCGCAGCAAGAAATATCTCACTTGGCCGTTTGTCAGAATCTATGTCGTTGGTAAAGGTCGCCCTTCCGATTGAGGCGAGTTTTGTCACGTTTGAAGGAGTGCCATATCTTGACACTCTGACTAACAAGTCGGAATTGCTCACTAATAGGGCCCCTCCAAGAGTCCTATACGTGGCCTACGAGCGCCTCGGTATCCGAAAGTTACTACTTTCTTCATCCTATGATAGCCCCAAGATCGACTCGGTTCCCGGCGTGTGGTGGGAGACACTACCACTTTCGGGGCAAAATGCGACTTTGCAGTGTTTCCACGACGTATGAAACCTCTCCAAAAAGCGTTATTTCGGTGAAAGCACCAGCTAACTAGAGTTCCGTTCCCAGGGTCTAAAATTAACCGTCATACGCTGCATCGACGAGGCTGGAAAAGTTACTCCGATCTTTCGTTCGGTGTTTTCGACTCCGCAATCCCCTACTGTCAAGCATCGGCATATCCAGTTCTGCAGGTGCTCAGATTTATCAATGGCACGGCTATCATTATTCCAATACAACCGTCCCGAGATTACGGGCTTCTCTGTCTGTTGCAACCCTGCCCCAGTCTCGTTCCACGCTCACACTCCGGACGACGACTTGTCATTCTACGACTCGGCTCCCCTCGACTCAACGTGGGTCTATGCACCACTCAGTGAGAACGAACGCATCGTCAATATCTGGATGAGGGATAAAACATGGAACCAAATGTGGTACCAATCGGATACAATGAGGACTATGTATGCGATGCGATTTCTCTCCAGATTGGACTTGTCCAAAAGAGAGGTGGCCTTGGTCTTCCAGACAAACCAAGGACGCATGCTATTGTTTGGAGGGCAGTGGAGTGAAAATCTCCCCCACCATGACTATACGCTTCTAGACGCCCCGGGTGGGAAACCCGGGCATTTCTTTTTTGATACCAATCCATCATACACTCACGCCCTTTCCTTCGACACCGAAAGGCCAACAACAGCGGAGCCAGTTTTCGACCTCCCTGGCGTCCCTGAGGCCTCTTCGCCTCATCCGAGCTTCCAATCCTCTGATGGCTTTTTCTGGTCCAGCGCTTCTGTTGAAGATGTTACGGCGGTGACACCGTGTCGTCTGGAGGGCAATACCGTGGGACTTTTGTTCTCTTATCTGGATGGCAGCTCAGCAGCCATCGGCCAGGTCCGTCTTGACCACCTTGATGAGCCGCTCAAGCGGGTTGACGGCGGAAAGCTCTGCCTTGGCTTCACAAGAACCACTGATGATTGTCCTTATATAGCTAGAGTCGAAATGTTGGCCGAGAAGTCGGGCGGCCTTGTCAAAGACCAGCAAGGCAGCGTGGACATGTGGTTTGAAGTCTCCTGGGGCGGTACAATTGAATGGTGGCATTCTCACCGGCAATGTCAGGTCTGGCAAGACGGCCGCCAAAGCTTGGACATAGCCATATTACCACCATCTCCCAGTTCTTGTTCAGGATACATTGGATGACCTCGAATGAATTTTCGTTCTGTATCTTTTGACTTTGTTCTTATCATCATAAACCAAGGCTACACAAGACCATCAGCCACATCATTAAAAAACCCACTCATCATTACATGCCGGCATCAAAACAACCATTTCATTTCTAGTGCCATTGACAGTAAGCACGAATGATTAGGCTTTGACATGCGACTAAGAGCTTGATGACAAGAGGGTCGGATCATTTGAGTTGACAAGCGGACCGATAAAGGGTACCTAAGATCTAAAAGAGGACGGCTCGCCTGAAGATCTGTTTGGCTGCGCCAGGTAGGGCTTTGGTGCAAGGGATTCGACACGCTGCCTCTGGCTGACAATCCGGTTGACCTGAAGGATCTTAATCCAATAAGAAAGCCATTTCGGCTCCGAAAGGTGGCTCACTGAGTTGAATGGGTAGATTAAAAATGCAGTCAATCTCCTCATTGTGGGGGATTAAGTTGTACACGATACATAACTCGTTTTATGCAAGCTCAAGCTTCGACGCCACTCAACTTTCAAAAGCTTCTGTGGCGTTGACGATATTACAGCGTGGCTGGGAATGACGTCATCCCAGCTGCATTATCCAAGAAGCCTCAAGTCGAGACCAACAAGGAGAAACACAGGCGGATAGATGCGCACCTAAATAACCTAAATCTTGGCCGTCCAGAACTTCAGCTATCTGTCGCTCACAGAACCTATAAAAACGAGTTTCGAAGGGCTTGCCCATTGTGATCAGCGCTGGTGACGACGACCTGAGTCCAAGTGGCCTCGGTCTTCAGGAGGACATTGACAATCGCCTCCCATTTTCGCTGAGGTGGCACCAAGAGGGCTCGCGTCTGATCTCACCGATTCTTTTATTCATGCCAGGTAGTAATTTCTCGTCGAGAACTTCAAAGGGAGGCACTTGCGCAATAATTTCTAATAAGCCCCCTTGTTATAGTAAAATCACATCGGTATAGGGTATCACTTAGAAATGGGCGACAGTCATGGACTTCTTCACATAGGTAGAGTAGGTTTCAGGTCGAGCAAGATTCTGACCCACTACTCTCTCCTGCAGCAATTCTGCAAAATTTAAAAGACACCATGAACAAGTAAGCACCGGAGGTTATCATCACCAGACACGCTCATTACGTTTGTGCTAGGACAAAGGCAGAACCGCAAATCAATAATAAGAATGTGGCTAAAGTAGTATGAGTACTCATAGTAGAGTGGTATACTGGTATTAATGCCGGAGCACTGCTGTGATGCATCCAAGCAATGGTGTTTAACATAAACATGGCCTTCCTCCGGAGGATTAACGGACGGTACCTAGCTCGGCCCGGCCCGCAACCACGGAAGTGGCTAATGACGGGGCCAACGCCGTGCTTTTTTCGGGATCAGATTACTCAGCAACAGACGTCAAAAGATGGACATGACAAGATTCATCATTAATCCCAAACATGGGTCATAAGTAGTTTATATGGCAGATGCCCTATCTTGAAAAGAAGTGTCATGATCATCAACAATCAGTCATGCGTATACCTCGTGAGAATCGCCGTCTTCTAAACACCAACACAGACATGATACTGAGCCCACAGCGCCGTGCATTTGGCACCGACAGCCGGATTCCACTTAGCTAGCTGTTCCATCGTGATCTTGTAATAGTTTTGGATCGATGCGCACGTGGTAGTGCTCGACACGAGATGGAACTTTTTGCAGTTGCTGACCATGCCGGGCTGGATTGGCGAGGGCGTCGAAACACCGTTGCCTGGGTTGGTAGGGGTTCCGCCAATGACACCAATGCACACATGGTAGTTAGCCCACAAGGCGGTGCACCCAGAGCCGACTGCGGGATTCCACTTGACAAAGTCTGCCAAGTTGATCTTGTAGTAGTTCTGGATGGATGTGCAGGTGGTGGTCGAGCTGACGAGGTGAAATTTGTTGCAATTGCTGACCATGCCGGCTTGAATCGGCGAAGGGGTGGAGATTCCATTCGAAGGCGCCTTTGTGGTTGTAGGTGTGTTGGTAGTGGTCTTGGTGGGGGGCTTCCAGCCGATGGTGGCGACACAGACGTAGTAGTTGACCAACAAAGATGTACAGTCCTTGCCCACAGCCGGGTTCCACGAGAGAAAGGTTGCGAGAGGGAGGTTGTAGTATGACTCGATGGACGTGCAGGTGGTCGTTGACATGATCTTGTGGAACTTCTCACAGTTCTTGACCATGCCATTCTGAATCGGTGAGGGGGTCTGAATACCGTTGGCTGGCGCCTGGGTCGTCGTCGTGGGCTTGGTTGTTGTAGTGGGCGGCGTCCATCCTTCAACACTCACACAGACGTAATAGTTGACCAGCAATGCTCTGCAGTCCTTGCCAACAGAAGGGTTCCACGAGAGAAAGGTCGCAAGCGGCAGCTTGTAATACGACTCGATCGAAGAGCAACTAGTTGTTGACATGATCTTGTGGAACTTGTTACAGTTCTTGACCATTCCGTCTTGGATCGGCGAAGGAGTCTCAATGCCATTGGCAGGCGCTTTGGTCGTGGTGGGTTTGGCGGTCGTCGTGGATGGTTGATAACCTTCAACGCCCACGCAAACATAGTAGTTCACCCAGAGAGAAGTACAATCCTTGCCAACAGAAGGGTTCCAAGACAGAAAAGTTGCAAGCGGCAACTTGTAGTAAGACTCAATCGAAGAGCAAGTGGTGGTGGACATGATCTTATGGAACTTGTTGCAGTTCTTGACCATGTTCTCTTGGATTGGTGAGGGAGTCTCAATACCGCCTGTCGCCGTAGGCTTTGGGGTAGTAGGGGCAGGCTTGGTGGTGGGTGTGCCAGGAACCCCAACACAATAGTAGGTGCTCGCCCAAATGCCACCACAGTCCTTGCCCACGGCCGGGTTCCACTTGTAGAAATCATCAAAGTCGAAGGTGCCGTACTTGGCCACGATCTTGGCGCAGGTGTCGCCCTTGGCAGCGAAGTAGAACGCGGTGCAGCTCTCGATGAGGCCTTCCTGCGTAGGGCTGGGCTTTGATGGGCCGGTCTCCACGGCAGTCTGAGTCGCCGCAGTTTGAGAAGGTGGGCTCGTGGGAGTTCCGGGGACGCCTACACAGTAGTAGGTGTTGGCCCAGAGACCACTGCAATCCTCCTCGACGGCGGGATTCCACTTGAAGAAATCATCAAAGTCAAACGTCTTGTACTTGGCAATAACTTTGGTGCAGGTGTCTCCCTTGGCAGCTTTGTAGAAGGTCGTGCATGTGCCGATGAGACCGTCTTGAGTGGGACTGGGCTTGGGGTCCTCGGTAGGCTCAGGCTGGGTATCCTTGGTGGTTGTCACCTTGGGAGGATCATCATCACGAGGCGCCCCGTAGTTGACCTCGACACAGTAGGCGTGGCCGACTTGGATGCCTGAGCAGTCATCCTTGATAGTAGGGTTCTAGGCGTAAAATAGAAAGATCAGCCACTAGAACTAACAAGATGACCAGCAAATGGCACTTACATATTCCACAAGCCGCTTTAGGTCGATGTCCCAGTCCGCTGCCCACGAGGCACAGTCGTAGGTCTCGTCGACATACGTATCATAATAGGTGCAGTCAGATGGAATACCAGGGTCGGTAGGGGCGCCAGGGCTCACCTGGCGACGAAACCTACGGCCCCTGGACGCAACGGCACCAACGACCAAGAGACCTTGGGTGATGACAGAAGATAAGTGCATCGTGAAGTGATCGCCAAGTTGCTATCAATGGGGATCTGGTCAAAGATTGAAAGGAGGCGATGACACCAGCAACGTAGTAATTTTTGCGGATCTGACGGGATACTCGATTAAATATTGATTTCCAGCCTCGCACCCATAGGACCACAGTTTCAGTGGCCTCACAGCCTTTCACTCCATGCTCTTTTTTTCTTAGACACTTGCCTATTCGGACGGATGGGCCATTGCCTGATTGTATTTCTGTGACGGTGAGAGTTCTTCTTCCCCCTGTTCAACACCGCCTTCGCTAAATTAGCAAACCCAGGGTGAATCACGTAGTCAAGTTAAGCCGCGGGTCTTCTGAGCCCCCCCTTGTTCAGTGAGGCCCCTGGTCAGTGGATTAACTCGGTTGGCAGTTAAATCTCTCGTTATTGTGTTCCTCTGATCGAGGCCAATCGGTGCACCTTGCCTTGGCTCCAGACTAGGTAGGGTTCTTCGAACAGGGTCAGGGAACCTCTGACTTAAAAAGGTTCTGACATCTCCACACGAGCCGAACTGGCCGTAGGCCCACGGGACCCACGATTTCGGCCGTTGCCGGATTTAGCGCTTCCTTCGAATCTCGCGGTGTCGGCGATGAGCCCGAACCGTGATGGATTCGACTTTCGGCCTAACCTTGTCAACTTAGGGTCGAGCCGTGCCTGACTCGGTGTAGGTACACCGCCGGGTCTTTTACATCTCTTTCTGACTCAGGCAGACCCGACTGGGAGACTCGTGAGCCAGATTGCTGTTCCTTGCAGGCTGCAGGCGAGTTGCACTGCATGATCAACATGGAGGGTCGCACAGATGGTTCCATCCTCTCGTGGGTAACTAACTACCTGATACACTGTCGCCAACTTTGTCGCTCGCTCGCTCGTACCGACTTCCGGCTCAGCGAGGGGAAATTCGATACGGTGACGGTCTACGTGATAACTAATCACCTGTCGAGTGAAAACACCCGGTTTAATTAAATGGTAATTAATGGACAGAACAAGAGTATGACTGCATGGGAAAGCTATCTCAAAATTCTAGAAACTGTTGGTGAATGAGACTCTTTGCTGCCCATCATTCCTCAGCGGCTCCAGTAGACTCGTACGTGGTGTCCCATCCCGCGATGGGTGCCACACACAAAGCCTCGCCGGGAACCAGACTCTTGGTACATTCGTCCGTGTTTTGGGATAGGGAAGGGTTGGCTGCATACATGACATCCTCTTCGCAGATCTCGTGCGCCGCGCAGATACCCCCGCACGTCTCCCCTTCCTCGATGACGTGCCACAGGCCGCACTTGAGCGTCGTGCCATTGATCACTTTGGCTTCCTCGGGCGGATCCGTGAGCACTACCGCAGGGCCGTTGGCGCTGCTGAACTTGAGGCTGACTTTTGCGACTGAGGCATCTAACAAAGTTGACGAGGGACCAACGCTGCGAGCACCAAAAGGCCCAATACAGATGGACTTGCCGTAGAAGTCAGTCGCCTTCTGCAGGTTGGTGCAGTCGGCGTTGATCCATGAGTTGTAGTACTCAACGTCATCCATCTGGAGGCCCTGCGCTCGCTCAATGGAGAAGCACGTATCGTCCGGCTTCACCACGTACGTTGGGCACGTCGAGGGCAGGCAGAGGTTGAGGCCTGCGGGCAAGTCGCGACAGTCGCCAATGAGTTTCTGGTTGCCCATGTATAAAAAGACGCCCGCAACGCCCGGGTTCGCTTTGGCGATCGAGTCGCACGTGTCGCCCTCCTTGGTCACGTAGTGCTTGTTGGTCAGGCAGTATTCCGTAGGCTCCTCGACCTTGGGCGGCGGCGGGATCTCGGTTGGGCCGGAGCCGCCACAGGTCTTGTAGACCTTCTCCAGCTCCGACTGGTAGTAGTAGTTGTAGATAGAGTACGATGAAGACTGCATCAGAGCGAGGCGGCGGAGGTAGCAAACGTGGCAAAGCTCCTCGCGGGGCATCTCCTCTCCGTCGTCCAACTCGGTAAACTCGTCGATGATATCTAACAAGCACAACTCAGTTAGCCACATAATTTTTACTGATTCGCGCGCCAAACTCACCATTGCAGTATTTCTTGGTCTTGGGATCCTTAACACAAGTCTCGTTCCAGCCGGCCCAGATGTAGCCGCCATAGCGCTGAGGGACGCCGCTTGCGACATCTTCGCCCGCGCATGCGCTGATGACGGTGTTGAACCAACTTTTGAGCGACGCAGAGCAAGTGCCAGTGCAAATCTCGTCCGTCAAAGTCACGTTGCCAAGCGATCCGCGATAGCGCGGCTGCATAAAGGAGCGTATATATGCAGGACAGGCAATGTCCGCCGACATGGCCTTGACGCAGGCATCGCCGACGTTGGCATTCTCGAGAGTGGTGGCGTTGTAGATCTTGAATGTGGCACTGGCACCAAGACACAGGCTCAGCAAGGAGACAAGACGCTTGATGACAGCCATCGTTGTGTTGTGTTGTGTGCACTTGTCCTTTGACGGTTCACGTGGGCTGAACAGTGAGCAAGTGGGTGAAGTTAGTTGATCAACAGACTCGACATGGAAAAGTGGTGGAGTCAAGATAAACTCCGACCCAAGCCGAGATCCCCACGTCGATCCTGAGACTCGGCCGACTTCCGGGTTCTGTCTGATCATCAACTGATCTCATTCCTCGCTAGGTGGGCCAGGCCGGGGAGAGCTCATTGCCTCTTGCTGCCGAGGAACAGAACACGAAAAACTAAATTGCTCATATGCACCATCGACGCCGAGGTCCAGACCCAATTCTGCGGTGAGAAATCACAACATGTTGGTGATACGTGGGATATTTCACCAAGCCAGACAACGGCCAAAGCGGCTGAGCAGAGTTTTGTCCTTCGATGTAATGCTGTGTTGGTTCCCCCCTGGTCTTGTACAGCGTTATGACTAAGTAACACCGTGTTGGTCGACAACAGGGGTCGTCGACCCATGATCGCCAGGGCAGCCCCATTATCCATAATTATTTTTCGTTTCCTCCTCGGTTGACGGGTCAATGCTAAACCCCGAATCCTTGATCGAGAGCTAAATGAGAAGTTTACTCGTAGCTTCCTAATCTAGGTAGATCGCCGAGACTGTCGCCCGAGTCATGGTCAGCCTCCTCCGATTGTGCGAAGAGAGGATCCTACCTTGAGGAAATACCACGGCTATGTATGCATGTCTTGGTCTCGCTGGGGGCTTCATATATCTTTCTGACTTGTAATAAGACTTGTTTTTTGTCGACGCCTACTAGCTGTCAGTATCGGTTCGCTTGTGAAACCTCCAAGTTGCCGCTCCCATATTCTTTCATCATCAACAAGCTCGGTTCCATGCTTCACATTGCTAAGACTACCCCTCCTCCTCATTGGACAAACTTCATCGATTCTGAATCCCTTCTCTTTTCATCCCCTCAGGCCCAGCGCCCTTGGACGGGGCAAAGATGCATCTCCGCGCCTGGTTCTTCGTCCTGCTGCTGCTAGGTCTGCACGTAGCAGCCGATGATGACGCGACCTGCAGCGCCACCAAGAGGTGTGAAGAGGGATGCTGCAACAAGTCTGGCAACTGTGGATTTGGTCCTGACTGTAAGAATACTGACATATTGTGCCTCATGACCAAAAGCTGACCCGAGACAGATTGCGGGAAAACAGTCTGCCGTTCTGACTGTGACAGAAAGTCGGAGTGCAATCCCGGTTTCGGCAAAGAATGGGCCAAGAGTAACACTTGTCCTCTCAATGTCTGCTGCTCCAAGCATGGATACTGTGGTGTAAGTAGATGGCAGTGGCTTTGTAGGGGAAATATGATGTGCTGACAAGTAACCTATAGACAACCAAAGACTTCTGTGGGAGCAAAACGGTCAAACGCCCGAGCTGTGGGAAAACCGGCGACATGGGACGCGTCGTTGGCTACTTCGAAGGGTGGGCCAAGGGCCGACCTTGTGAGGTCTTCTGGCCTGAGCAGATTCCCATTGGCCTTTACACGCATATCAACTTTGCTTTTGGTACCATTAACCCAAACACGTTTGCAATCGAGGCCAACGACCCGGATGACCAGAACTTGTATCAGCGTTTGATGCTACTGAAAAAGAAGGACAAGAACCTCAAAATCTACCTTGCCATTGGCGGGTGGACGTTCAATGATCCCGGTCCTACAGCCAAGGTCTTCTCCGACTTGGCGGCATCACCAGCACGCCAAAGATCCTTCTTCAACTCGGTCATGTCCTTCGTGGCAGCGAACGAATTTGACGGGCTGGACTTGGACTGGGAGTACCCAGTAGCTGAGGAGCGCGCTGGCCGGGAGGTCGACTACAAGAACTTTCCTGTCTTTATGGCCGCGTTGAAGAGAGTCATGGATACAGCCGACAAAGGCTTGACTATCACGCTGCCTGCGTCATACTGGTATCTACAATACTTTGATATTAAGAAACTGGTAAGTCGACTCCCTCGTCAAGAAGCATATCCTGGTCCGGAGGCTGACTCGATGCACCTAGGAACCCACTGTCGACTTCTTCAACATCATGTCCTACGACCTGCACGGTGCGTGGGACCAAAACGTCACCTGGACCAAGCCATATCTCAACGCCCACACCAATCTCACCGAGATTGACTCGGCGCTGGATCTACTTTGGCGCAACAACATCGAGCCGAGCAAGGTCGTCATGGGCCTCGGGTTTTACGGTCGCGCCTTTACGGCCGCATCGGCTGCATGCCGAAAGCCAGGCTGCCTGTTCAGTGACCCGGCCAACGCAGGCCGCTGCAGCCGAGAAAGGGGCATCTTGCTCAACTCGGAGATCGACATTGAAATCAAAAATCGCAACTTGAAGCCTGAGCTCTACAAAGAGGAAGCTGTCAAGGTGGTGACGTGGGGCAAGCAGTGGGTGTCGTATGATGACGCCGAGACGTTCAAGATGAAGGTGGAACGCGCTTCAGAGCGATGTCTGGGCGGTGTTATGGTGTGGGCGATCAGCCATGACACCGAGGAGGCCAAGTACAACAAGGCATTGGCCAAAGTGCTCGGCCGCGAAGTGACAAGTGGCTCCCTGGACGACGACGAGAAAGCGGCCGATTTCAAGAAGAGGCCCAACGAGCAATGCCGGTGGTCAAACTGCAAGGAAGGATGTCCCAGAGGCTGGGTACACGTTGGTCGTCTCGACTCGGGCGCTCGGAAGGGCGAGCTGATGTATGACGAGACAGGTTGTGGTGGCGACGGGGCCCATGCCTTCTGCTGTCCACCCGATGAAGACATCCCCGAGTGTGGTTGGTACGGCCACGGGGGAGGCAAGTGCCAGAAGGTGACGGAGTGCCCGAGTGGCATGGTAGAGATCGGATCCAACCAGATGTACTGCAAGAAGCCGCCACGCGTGCAGACGGCGTGCTGCAAGACCAACACCAAGAGCATGAAGCTCTACGGCACCTGCCAATGGGGAGACTATCCGGAGTGTCAGACCAACCCAGACTGCCCCAACGATACGTACAACTGGCTCACGGCCTGGTCTGGCTCAGGCTCGGGCGGCCTGAAGTGCAATGATCTCACCAACGATATCGGCAATCCCATCCTCGGCGTGCAGTTGCGCAACTACTGCTGCAGCGTCAAACCCGGCCTGCGCTTCATCGACTGCGGCCAGTATCGCGACGTCGGCCCCGCCCCGGACAACATGCCCGATGGCTTCTGTCGCAGCGGATGCCCCAACGACCGGGTCCGCGTCGCCCTCGACACAGAGGTTTCCTCCTGTTCCTCCGCCGCCGTGGGCGGAATGGCTACGTGCTGCAGGACAGACTACTACGACGAGGTGCTGGTCCCCAACGAGAAGCTCAAGGTTTATGAGGAGGCCATGGCAGACTGGGTTAAGAACGAGAACTGTCCGAACCCTTACAAGGTCCTCTCCAAGCGTCGGCGGTCGTTGTCGTCGTCGTCGTCGACTGAGCTCGCTGTCCGGGCCGACAAGGCCCAGGATATCACGGTTCACGTGCTGCTTGTCAATCTGATCGCCCGCATAGGCAGCCCGACCATGCTAGACCAGCAGACTCGTATCTGGAACAACGGCGTTGAGGAAGAGTACGAGTACCTGCAGATGACCTACGTCAGCAACTACATCCGCCAAAATTGGCTCCTCGACTGGCAGGGCCCCTCGGAGCTGGCCCTCGACATCCTGTGCAATCCCCTCAAATGGGCCAACCTGATCAAGGCCTTCCTGACGGGAGACGTCGAAGCCCAAGAATCCACTTTGAACTGCACATATGGCTCTTGCGATCAAGAAGGATACTGCGAGGACCTGGGCGACGGCGATGATGACAGCCCAAACCTCAAACGTCGCCATGCCACCCTGCTTCCACTCAGCGGCCACACACATTCCAGCCGCTTCGCCCATTCCCACCACCACCATCATCATAGCCGCAGTGGCGGCAGCAAGCACTTGTTGGAAACCCGAGAAGTGAAAACGATCAAGATCAAGGATCCAAACGACGACGAAGACGCCGATCCGCATAAATACAACGCTGAGGTCCCTAGCGTGAGTTCTACTCCGTGCAGCTAGCTAGCTGACCCCCTGAAAAGCTGGCTGCCATTGAAGACTGACACCAGAGCAGAACCTGCCCGTAGAGAAAATCGTCGAGATAGATCCCAACAACCCGGTGCTCGATGACGTGGTCGGGATTCTCTTTCACGATGACTGCAGGCATTCCAGTGTTTGGGTGGGATACTACGGCCTGCGTTTCCTGCCTTTGGAGAGTGCGTTCTCTGTTCCCCCATCCGAGTTAATTCTAACGGCCTTGACTACCTAGTTGAGCATGTCCTTGAAAAGATCATACTGGAGCTCTTCTTTAAGGATTCAGTCACTGGAAAGTATGAATCACCCGACCTCATTCGGTCATACCATCTATGTAACGTATTATGCTTGTCTAGGGAACTTGCTAACAGCACTTGCTTGCTAGGCTCAGAACTGGCAAAAAGTCCAAGTATAAACCTATTCCCATCGCCTTCTGGGATGCCATGGACGATATCAACTTAGAAGATAAGGCCAATTGGCCCAAGGATACCAAACTACCTGCTCTTCCTGGAGGCAAAGGCTACCAACTGTCCTTCATTATGGACCGCGCTTTCGAGTGTTTGGGAAGTACAAGGAATGACCAGGTCTTCATGATTGTTGAGGCAGCAATCAATAAAGCCAAAAAAGGCGTGAGTCCCCCCCCTTTCCTTTTTTCTTTCTTTCTTCTCCTTCGTCTTTTCTATTTCTTCCCCCCATAGCTGCCTTTCATTGTTTAATTCGGCTTCTCCCATCTGCCTGCGGGACGTATAGAGTGCTCACTGACATGCGCAGGTGATGCTAGGACACCGGACCGTCGCCAAAGGCCATCTGAAGGACTTGCTAAATAGGGACAGAAAGACGAAAAAGAAAATCAAGGCAGACAAAGAAAAGGTACTCGAACGGATGCGCGCAGGATTCAGTGCATTCAGGTACATGGACCAATCCGAGACCAAGACGAAGTTCAACAAGATCGTCAAGGACGTCTGGGAGCAATTCAAGTTTGCCGAGGCTGTCTACAACAAAAAGCATCCCGATGCCAAGGTGCAGCTTGCCGACCTCTGGATCGAGTGGCTCACGGCTTACTACGCCAAAGTGGAAGAGGTATTTGTGAAAAACGCAAAGGACATGATCACAGAGGTGCGGTTCCACATGGACGGTCTAAAGGATTACTTGGCCCGAGAGGTACTCACGACCGTGAGGAACTTTGAGAAAGAGGCGGATGATGCAGCTAAAATCCATATCGATACCAGCGGTTTTCCTAAAATGGGAGACGTGGATATGGGAGGGACTTGACGGCATTAGTATTTGGACCTAAAGTAGGCCGCTCTGATCCCCTCATTGGATCATGAATATCTATATAGTTCGCGCAACTACTGTATTCTTTTCCCTACTCATCTCTTTAATTTGTACGATCTGGACTTTGGCCACTATAGTGGAAACACAATGGACGAACTTCGGAACACACTCCTGTGGGCTCAAATGCTATATCCCCGGGCCAGACGTAATCCTCGAGATCTTTCTCAGGTCCATCGAAGCCAAGAACCCTTTCGGTATCGTATGACGACCGCGTCAGTTCATCCCATAGCTGCAGTAGATAGCCTGTTGGGATCCTCATCCAACCCCACCCACTAAACCCTTCACGCCACTTCAATGAAATCGCCTTGACGATGAATTCGCCCCTTGCAATATCCTTGAGCACCGATTCGTCTGCGAGTAAGACAAAGTCAAAGTGCCTGTCTGCCATAGCTCGCTTATCATCGAATCCCTCGCTTTGGCACAATGCTCGAATGCCGCCAACATCAAGTCCATCTAGTAGTGATGCATCCTCACGGGTATTGAGATGGAATAAATCCTTGAGTCGTTGCACATCGCCTTGGTCCACATCCTCCTCTACATCCTCGTTATTCTCGTAGTACCCGAATGCTAGCCTGGTTTGCTGTTTCAAGGCGCCGAGAAGCATGTTCCAGTACTTGTCGGATTGCGGGCCGTAGTACGTGCGATAGATAGTAAAGCCCCATTGGCGGTAGTATTGGAAGTTATCGGGGTGCTTCCTGCTTATATGTTGCCGCTTGACCCCTCGCGGGGGGGACCAGAACAAGTCGATCATTTGATCAACGAGGTGATCCATCTTTGGAGAGCTTGGATGTCGGATGGGCTGATCTCAGGTATGGCGCAACAGGGGTGAAATGGATTTTAAGAAGCGAAAAAGTTGACTTGTGCTTTACTGGCGAGGGATACGGATTTATATAGAAATGCCCGAATCTGCACGGATTAGTATTAATCCGCCGTTGCCCCTGAATACTTTACCTTAATGTAACCACCCTACCGTTATAGATCTTCCGTGAGCAATATGGAGCAACAAACGATATAGTTTAGAAGAGTCCTTCTCTTAGAAATACTAGAAGGGCTGGAAAAGCTATGTCAAGCGCCATGGATTCTTTCTTATTGAGATTAACGCTAACGACATTCCGTCGAGTCCTTGCTCGGCCTGTCGTTTATGCAACGCAAAGGGCCAGAGTTATTCACCCCTGCTGCTACGATCTCGGTGGCTGACCACCTCCGCGACTATAAGCATACAACATCGCGAGCTTAAGCATTGCTAACCACATATAGGTCTCACAGGATTTTCGATAGCAGTCAAGGTGCCGATACGGACCCATCAACCGAGGAATCTAGCCAGCCCAAGCGACAGCGCTTACAATACTACACCGTGCCGCATACCAGGGTCAAGGTGATCCGAGAACCAATCCTGTGACTTCTGATCAACGCTAATGCTCCCTTTTCTTTCTTCAACGATGCATTCTTTCAACAACTCGCCTGGCTACTTAACCCTCACCTATCTGACTAGATATCATAGAACCGGTAAGCGATGAGCCGTCAGCTAGGTGACACGTATAGTTGCAAGACGGATGAGGCCAAGCTGGAGCTTTCAGATGCATTTAGCGAATTTTATCTAGGGTTCGACCCATAGACCTCACCTAATAGGCACGTTATCATAGCGGTTACTGCTCATTCTCTTGACCATATGGGCAAGCACCAGTCGCGTCTACTAGCACTTCGACGTCAGCTCCGGTATCACAACGAGGAAAATCTCACCGCAACACTTAGATGAGTTATACCTAAATAGAAGATAGAGGATCGAGCCCGAACAATGATCTCAGACAATGCATCCCTGAACGATAACTGCCTTCTAAACTTCTACGAAGATCTTAACGCATAAATAGGCCCGGCGCATATTCAGGCGAGACATTTGCGCTACTATAGACATATCTTAACCTGGTTGGCCATGCGTTCTTCTACGATGAAGATTTCAAGGCGGTCTTCTGGATTAACCCATCAAGGGGCAGGCTCTAACTATGATGAAGAACATATTATTCAAATATCATAGCCTTTAACCTAATGCTAATATAGTGGCCTGTTTTTTTTTTTTTAACTTTTATTACTTATAAATAAAGAGTTATACCTAATTATATTATTATAAAAGGTTAAGTCTTTTGTAGGTTATTTAATTGCCCGCTTTAACCTTCGTACGAGAGAATATTCTATCTTCCAAAGACTGCAGTCTCTTAACATAATGAATTTCGAGGCTTTCGAGGCCAAATCATAGATCTTTGACCTTCTCGACCGTCACGTGCTCTATTGAGGGATTACGAAATAGACCTCTATCCATGAAAGTCAATGGAAAGGTCCTTGCCAGGTCGCTATTCGGGACAGTGTGATGATGGATCGGGCAAGCCATCGGGATCACTGGGAACTGAGGACATGGGAAAGGACCACCGATGCTATCTGGGACTCTCAAAATCAACGAGTTATACACCAAGTTTAGAGAGTCGCCGTCATCCTCCATCCATCACTCGACATCGGCTATCTAGAGGTAAACTGGGCATCGTAGGAGTAGCTGGTGTGGGTAAGGGATACTAAAATCAGACTCTTCGACTACCTCGGTCTTCTGGCTTAACCTATCAAGGGGCAGGCTCCAACTATAATAAAGAACACATTGTCAAAACATCATAGCATCATGACCCGATGCTAACACAGTGGATTTGACTACCTCGACTACTGGTACCGTTGCGACGAGCGGCCGAATGAGCAGCAAAAGGCTGCCCTAATTGAACCCCCTAGGCTAACGGCCTCTGTAGGTGGTGATGAAGGTATCGATTAGGAAATTATTATCCAATTAAGAATAGTTGTAGCTTTGTATGAGGATTCAGGTGGTATTGATTCATGATGCACCGTGTGGTTCCCTCTATGTACCCCCTTGTCGATGTGATAAGCCAACGGTCAAAATTCAATAGCCTATTCTATCCGATTATGGAATGGTCAATAAAAAATATCCCTCGCCAAACCAAGCCTAAAACACAGCTGGAGAGCCTCGCGTAGCTGAACCTAGTTCGGTCGCCGAGGAAGCCGGTACTGGAACTCATACGGAATAAATGTCAAGGTGAAAACGAGTGTAGGAAATTCGCACACTCTACTCCATCCTCTAGTCGACATGGCAGGCTCTCATATTTCCACTGATGACTGTTTACGAAATGAGCATCTCCCAGTCACCAATGTCGAGGTGCCGCTCCAAGGCCCTGCTAGCCGAATAAACCATGCTTCGGAACGTACGACTTTGGATGTCCTGCAATCGCCAGTGCGGCGTGATCTGTCCCCGGGGACTAACGACGCAACTCTCGAAACCCTTGCGCCTGCGGGCGTGATCAGATCCTGGCGCGGAGCCCTGATCCTCAGTATTACCTGTATTGCGCAATTCATGGATGATTATTTCCTCACAACAATTGATATGGCGCTACCTCCGATTCAAAGAGAGTGGAATGTCGAGGGTGGTAACTTACAGTGGTGCGTGTCTGCCTATGTGTTGACATTTGGCGGCCTTTTGTTGTTGAGCGGAGTTCTTGCCGACAGATATGGTCGGAAGATGATATTCACTATCGGTGTGGCAAACCTGACAATCTGGGCTTTGGCGTGTGGCTTCGCATCTTCCTTCATTCAACTTGCCATCTTCCGAGCTTTCCAGGGTATCGGTGCAGCAATGACAATCCCGGCTGCCCTTGGCATTATCACCAACTATTTCTCCGACAAGGATCGCACGTTTGCATTGACAATATTCGCCGGTGCAGGCTCATGTGGATTCACAATTGGTCTCATTGCTGCCGGGTTTCTGACATCTGCGTTCAACTGGCGATATACCTTCTATGTTCCTGTATCCATCACTGGAACAATAACTATACTTTCGTGGATTGTCCTCCCAGCCGACGAACGGAGGAAGAATGCACCCGAGCACCTGGACTACTTGGGTTCTGCTGTGTCTACAGCTGGCCTCATTCTCTTCACCTTCGTCCTCTCTGGCGGTGGAGTTTTCGGTTGGGGAAAAGCTTTCATTATCGCTTTACTCGTCATCAGCATCGCTCTTATTTGCGTGTTTGTGTGGCTGCAGACCAAAGTTTCAAATCCTATCATGCCTCTCTACATATGGAAGTTGCCGAATTTTGCGGCATCCTGGCTAGGTGTTTTCGGTAAGTCCCATCTGCCTTGTCTAGCCCTAATCGAAAATGGGCTAATTTTGCACAGCTATCTTCGGCAGCTACCAAGCAACTCTTTATTATACGGTTCTAATGGCTCAAGAGGTCAGCAACCTTTCCCCAAGGGAAACCGCAATTCGCTTTTTGCCGATGGGAATGGCTGGCGGTATTGTATGCCTCGGTATGGCGCCATTGATTGAAAGGTTCAATACGAAGCTGCTCCTTCTTTCAGGGGTCATCATGTGTGTTATTGCTCCTTTACCAGCAGCACTTTTCAGCGAGGGGCCACACAGTTTTTGGAGATATGTTCTTCCAACTAGTATCTTGTGCGTGTGTGGTCCTAGTGTGGTATTCTGTACCATCACAGTCGTTCTCATGGCATCTGTGACGCCAGATATGCAAAGTTTGTGTGGAGGTATGGTCAACACGGCGTTCCAGCTTGGTGGTGGAGTTGGTCTGGCTGTTGTCAGTTCCATTGTGCAATCAACTCAGACCAACAAAGGGCGCAGCTTGACGAAGCAGTATACTACCGGGATGTGGATATGTATGGCTCTTGCAGGACTCGCGACGGCGATTATTGTGTTGGGAGTGAGAAGCAAGTCTTCAATTCGCTGAGAAACTTCAGCGGCCTCTCTCAGTAATCTCAGTTGTCCCAAGCGAGTTTTCAGATGTATTACTTATAATGAAGGTGCGGTCCGACTCTTAAAATACCCCCTAAGTTGATTATTTCCTCCAAGGATAGAAATTTCCAGTGAAGCTATTTGACCCATGCATGCATGCATCCTGACTTTTGGTGTTGTCCAACACACTCCCAACCAACCAACTGCTGCCTACACCGGTGGGCCCTTGCGTGTTTCACATTCACGCAGCCAGATCAACATCATTCCATCAATCCCTTAATCACTCATCCCCAACACAAGCAAACTACAACATATACTATGGCTAGCCTGCTAGATCTCCCAGACGAGACACTCGAAAATGTGTTGCTGTGCAACATCGACGGTCACACCCTCCATCAACTCACTTTTGTCAACAAACGCCTCCGCAGGATCGCGAGTCCCATCCTCGTCCAGTGCTGGCCATATTCTCATGGGCGTCTGCTCCTACATCTCCAACGCCACCCAGAGTTCAGGCAGCACGTCAAGGAGCTCAAATTCGAAGACCTCGTTGCCTTCCGCGACCATAGAAAAGACCACTCCGGATGCGAGATTAGCATCGAGAGCCGAGAGGACCTCGCCGCAACCGTGGACGAGGCGTGGCCGGCTCTGGCCAAGTCAACAAAGTGGGCAGAGTACATTCGCAAAGGCAACACAGACGCCTTGTGCACGCTATTGCTATGCTGGGCGACCAATCTTACCAGTCTCGACATTACAGTGCCATACTTTGATGCCAATCAGCGCCATGACTTGATGGTCTTGCAGTTGGCAAGCCAGGTAGTCCGAACGTGGAAGAAGACGGGGTCCGCGGACTTGCCGCTTCTTCAGCTGCGGTCCGTGGTTTTCCGTCACTGGGACACTGAGTTTAGCACTGATGGGCTATACGCAGCGCCTTTTTTCCACCTACCCAGCGTGAAATCCTTCACTTCATGGAAGTTTGGTCTGTGGGGCTGGGGTAAAGGCTCCAGGGGAAACTATAACGACCCAACTCTTGGTTGGGTTCCTACGGCGAATCCGCGCGACAATTACATCCTTGATTTCCCCGTCGGTACTTCACCAATAGAGGATCTCATTCTAGATGAGGTTGATGTTTCCGTACAATCTCTGTTCACAGTTGTCAGTGCCTGCCGAAGGCTCAAGTTGTTGCTATACCGGCCAGGCCCAGTGTGCGATAATTCCTGGCTAAGCTGGAGGGGGCTGGCAAACGTTATGCTGCATCACAAGAAGTCACTGGAGACACTTTTCATTGATTTCGAACGACCCGGAGACTCCATTCTCTTCAGTGATGATGAGGAAATGGAGGACGATGGGAGCGATGATACCAATGATGACGACGATAACCATAGACATGATGATGACCCGAAAGTTGGGAGCATCCATCTGTGCGACTGTTATCAATATCTTGAGTGCCTCAAGAGTTTGTCAATCGACGTCGGCTTCCTGTACAAGAAAGATGGCTATGGTGACTGCCATATCACGCCTAGTCGTTTGCCGAGTTCTCTAGTGAACCTACGACTGCAGGGCTTGTCTTTTGCCGCATTATGGAGACAATCTATCCAGGAGACTGAGGACCAAATTACCGAGCTTCGGATCTTGATACAAGAATGCGGCCCGGGTGGAAAGCTGCCTAATCTTCGTCAGATAACTATCGCCGACCGGTTGCCGAAGGATCTTGTCCTCGAGGCGTTTGATAGACTGATGGAGTTGGCAAAGGCTCAAGAGGTCGAGGTCATTTTCATAAAACGATGGGAGGAACCCTGGGCGGGAATTGAAATGCCTTGAGTAAGTTTGAAGCAGCAATATCGGGGAAGATTCGAGAGGTATAGGATTCTCACGAGAGGTATAGGATTCTCACGAGAGAATGGGGGACGCTATACACATGCCGCTACCTAGTAAATCCATATTCCAACACATTAGAATAGAGATGGCACAAATCTGAATAGGATTTCACACGCAGTCTCCAGGCTCAGTTATCACATCAAGGGCTCGCCGTCAAGCTATTCCTTCTTCCTTTCGCGCTTCTCGTGGTGGGAAAACGTGAGGCGTGAGGGTAGATATCTCATGAGGGACCCTCACAATTGTGTGCGCTGCTAAGACCAGTAGACTCTGAGCCGAAGCCGCGAAGGCCTCGAATCCTTACTCCGCTTTGAGCACATTTACCCCAGTGTTGCTCTCTGTAGTGGAGTTACATTGTGCAGGGTACACCAGCGAGAGTCAGCCTATAAAGGAGAGCTCGGTCCATTTATGTTCTAGCTTCAATGCATTGAAACAATATATCATTTCAAGAGAAAGATCCATTTTTAGCCTTGGGCTGGAATTTGGGGACGGTAAGCAGGGATATATTATCGACAGAAACCGATGTCTTATCGATAAGCCGGGGAAGGCGGGGTTTATGCAACGCCAGTGATCTCATTTGTCTGGTGAAGACCCCTACCGAAGCACCCCTCGCTTACGCGCCAGGTGACCTTCCATCATTTATTGCGCCATTTCTTTACCTCATTCCTCTGCTTTTTCAATCCGCAGACCCCTCCTTGACATGTTATTTCACCCAAACACGCCCTCTACCTGATCTAACGATTGTCATGGCGGATACACCTCCCAACCCCACGGGCCACGAGCCCACGGGCCCTGAGCCATCGAGTCCAACGGATCCAAGGACACCATCGCCTGTGCAGCACGGGCCTGGAGAGGGCGAGCTACAACCCGGTCAACATTGGACTGAGCAGGGACTTCCCGAGGTGAATATACAATGTCTGAATTGGTATCTCGACAATTGCTGACGTTGGACCCTTATCAGGACGATAACGACTCGGCACTCGGCGACGATGCCGCCAGCTCTAGTGCCTCCATTACATCTAGCATCCTCGAGTACCGTGAGATCAACGGCCGTACATACCATAGCGAACGCGGAAGCCATCAATACTGGTAGGCATAGAATTCTCGAGTCGATCAGAACACAATATCTGAACAACGAAAGGGGTCCTAATGACGAGCAACAAAATGAGACACTTGACATTCAGTAAGACTATACATCGATATTAGGATAGCAAATACTAACATCCTTCGAGGCACCACGTTTTCACCCTCGCTATGGATGGCAAGCTGCATTTTGCGCCTCTCTCAGACAAGATAGAAAAGGCGGTTGATATCGGAACTGGTACTGGTATTTGGGCAATGTGTGTTCATCTGGCTTTCTCCTCTGATCACCTAATTATTGACATAATATTCATAGTGATTTTGGCGACCAATATCCTAACACTGAAGTGATTGGCACCGATTTGTCTCCCATTCAGCCGACCTGGGTTCCTCCCAATGTGCATTTGTACGCTTTTCCCTTGACCGCATCAGAAGTAACAGCTAACCCCTCGGAGCGAGATTGACGACTTTGCGCAAGACTGGACTTTCAAAAATGATTCGCTCGACTTTGTTCACACACGTTGGCTCATTGGTTCCGTGACTGACTGGACAGCACTCTTCAAGCAGGCATATACGGCCCTCAAACCCGGCGCTTGGCTTGAGTCATTCGAGGTTAATGGTTTCTTCGAGTCGGACGATAATACCCTTCCTGAGAAATCTGCGCTGGCTCAATGGGGCATGATCTTCAGAGAGGGTGCCAAGAAATTGGGGTCCACAGCGTCATTTGCCGTGGTGCGCGACCAGTTGCAGCGACAGGCAATGGAGGCGGCCGGCTTTGTCAACATCCAGGAAAAGGCTATCAAGGTGTGTTTCCTTTGGTCTTGGCATTACGAGCGCTCGACTAACCTAGGGCATTTTAGCTTCCAACTTCTGGCTGGCCTAAGGATCCTGAGCTGAAGAAGGTCGGCCAGTTCACTCGAGCCGCCATTGAGAACGACATTGAAGGGTCAGTGGGTTTCATGGCGACACAGATTGGCTGGTCCCAGGATGAGACCCGGGTATACGCTGCCCATTTACGCAAAGAACTGCGAAGCAACCAGCATCATTCTTACTATCGTGCCAACGTCATGTGGGCTCAGAAGCCAGAGGAGTCTTGAGGTATACGTATATAGGTGTCATTGTTTGGCGTGGCGAGGCCTTCTTGAGTGTGTAGCTGGAGATTAAATTGTATCAAGATGGTGGAAGACCCTTCAATAACGTACTTGGCTAGAAATCCTGAAGAGATCCCAATACAAGCAGTTCCGGGTACAGTCATACAAGAGACAGCTCTTGGTTGTAAACACCGAGTGACTACCTGTGTAGGCCTACGGCAGACACGCTCAAAGTCGAATACCTATAGTAATGCAGGGTAGGGAGTAAGACCACTCCTGACGGGCCAATCAGGGTTGAGCACCAGCTCTAGAACGCCATCCCATCTGACGTCATTGAGTTCGAATTGCCGGAACGTGATTCCGAGGAAATTCATACGCGCGCGGCAGACCCACAATGATTTGATTGATAAGGTAAGCCAGCGGGGGACATAAAGCACGAGACTCAGAGAGGTGAGGGCACAGCCAATTCAGTCTCGTGTATTTTGTCCCCCGCCAGGTAACGTCCCGCTTTCCGTGTGGGATGTTTTACGCTGAGTAATTCATTCTGTCCAATCATGATGACAAATTTGTGAGTCTGGTCACGCAACACCACGGTCTTCTCCGCATTTCACATCATATATATATCTCCCTGACACACTCTCTGATCCTTCATTGAACATCAAGTTTGCCCATCCTTGCATCTCATCCCTGTATCTTTTCCCTAGTTCCATATCCCAAACACCATCGACACTACACCATGGGTGATGCTTCAGTTTACTCCTACCCTTCCCCTCTGACAGGGTACGAAGATGCCCCACCTTTGCCTGAAGAGAAGGCCGAGGATGGCAAGAGTTATGTGAATCCTCCGGCAGAGAAGCGCAGCGAGGCATACGACAAGTTTATTGCCCCCCTCGATCAGGGTATCCGAGGAGGCTTGTAAGTTGGAAGCAAGGCGCTGGTTGGCAGCCGTTGCTAACGAAAGATTGACAGCGACCTTCACATCTACTATCTTCAAACCAACCCGGAACAGTCCAAGTACGCCAACGAATTGTGGCAACGCATCCGAAGAGAATGTGAGTAAAAGCTGAACAAAACTATCCCGTAGCCCCCGGGCTGACAAGATCTAGTTCCTGAACTCCGAATCTATCGCTTCTGGGATCGACCAATTGGCCCTCACCTAACTGCCATGTTCGAGGTCAACGTCTTTACTCCCGCACAATTTGGCGCATTCGTATCATGGCTTGCCATCTGGCGTGGACCCTTGTCGGTCCTCATCCACCCCAATGTCGTCCCAGAGGAGGGTGTGGATCGCAACGCGTCAGAGAAGCGGGATCACTTGGAGAGGGCTATCTGGATGGGTGAAAGGTTGCCACTGGATGTTAGTCTGTTCAACAAGAGATGAAGAAGGGTGCATTTTATGACGAATAAAGGGGGAATGGCGTGTGAAGGAAATTTCGATTAACCGAACCTAAAAACAAACACTCATATTAATAAGACTTAAGTATCCTCAACAGCAAAGTGTGTAAGAGCCTGAGTCTGCTGACTTTATGTACAAATTTCGCCATCCAAGTCGTTCATTATCAGTACAGAGTCTCACATGATTGTCCAGCACTGTGATGGCCCTTCCTTAAGCCAGGAAGAAAGCTGCAGCTGTGGCGGCTAGCCCGACCAGCGCGTACTTCCCAACATCCATAGCCCGGGCATCGTTGGTCTCAACCGCTGGAGATGATGCAGTTGGTGTCTTGTGTGCAGCGCTCGAGCCCACTTCAGATACCAAAGTCCCAACCTTTGACCTGGTTGCCGTCGAAGAAATCGTGACATCGGTCGCGGAAGCCGGAGAGAGAGTGCTCAGATTCTCAAGCTTGTCAACACCCTCAGTGATGACAGCGGGAATCATGAGAGATGCCAATTCTGTGTTGGTGGTAACGAGGGAGGTCGACATAGTCTTGCCCTTGCTGGCTTCCGACGCAATGTCGATATGGCACGTGGCGGCATCCTTCTCCCTGTCGAGTTTGCATGCAAGGTCTTCAGAGCTATGGGCGAATGAGTATCAGATCAAGAAATAGACAAAACGGCACAATCCAGGCTAGAACTTACAAATAGCTAGTTTCCTCATCCCCAGCGAAATAGTATTGAATGGAAAGGGTTGATGGGCCCTGAACCACCGTCTGGGTGCCAAGTATGTGACACTGCACATTTTCAACATGCTCACCGCAGTGAAGAGCGAATGTCGTGACCTCGGGATTGGCATCAATAACCGTGCCATACATGGTCTTGATGCCTTCAACCGGAAAGACGATGTCCAAGGTGGTAGTCTGCGCAACAGCCATTGCGGCTGACGCGAGAAGAATAGAGAGCGAAAGGGGCATTTTGTGCCTGGCACCTAAGACAGAGTTGAACACTGTAAGCTGCACTGAAATTTGAGATGGCTGAGGCACCGCGAGGTTATAAGAACTCGCTTCCTTGTCAACCTTGTTGGCTCACAATCCAGACTAGAACCTCTGTGAGTAGCAGGGTTAAATGCGCCACGTTCAGGTGTGTTTGCAGCCTACTTGGTGTGCTGACTCAATAATTCAATCCCTCTTAGCTGAAGCACCTTGATGACCCGAACTGACAGCTCGACAGCCCATACTGGGGAGCCGACATAGCCGTATCTGGCGCCAACGAAAAGATAAACTGAGAGGTTATCCTGCTGATGATATGCAAGTAGCTCCGGGCGAAAAAGGGCGAGTAAGCATTACGGCCTTGATTACATAGACTAAGCTGTGAACCAGATTTTAGTATACACTGCGAGTTGTATGGTTCGATCGATAATGCAAGAGGTAAAGGCGAAGTTGACATAAGAATTCAACCGAAAATGTTGAAGTGGGAAAACTATGAAAGCCAGCTGCTAAATATACCCATACCTTCCATTACAATTGAACATGCGTTTCAAAGCCCAAGCTAACGCTCAATAAGGTTAGAGCAAAGATTCATAACACAAGTAAGCTTGCTTTCATACTTGATCTCACCCTCCAATACATCACTTGCAGGCCCAAATCTGTTCCAAACTGGGATAAACTGGCCATTTTCCATGTTTCCAAACCTACCGAAGGCTGCTTTGAGAACTTCGTGCTCGGCAATCTTGTCCACATCTCCTGGCTTGACAAGCTCGGGTCCAGATATGTAGTCCTTCCCCTGCTGGGTCCTGGCTGAGACAATGCCCAAAGCGCTCGCCTTGAAGCAGTAGGTGATCATGGCAGCTAGACCTGCCGCCAAAGCCGTGGCAATACTGGATCCTGTTGATTCCTTGGTTGAAGAGGTTTTGTCAGCCAGGTAGAGAGGCAAACTGTTACCACCACTGGTATTGACGCTCACTCCCGGGAAGATGAAGTCGTTTTCCTTTCCAGCGTGACCATAAGCACTTCCATCGTCATGGGCGGCGCCGATAAGGAAGAATCTCTGACGCTTGTAGGCTGAGGGATAATGCTCAGTTGCGTTGATTTGGTCAGACGAGGAGCAGAACATGAGAACCTTCTGCCGGCAGGCTCTCTCCAGCACGGCGTCTAGCAACTGCTTCTCTTTACTTCCATCTTCGGGCACAGGTATCGTCCAAGACATGGAGATGATGGATGCCTTCTTTTCCAGAGCAGCCTCGATGGCCTGGAATATTGTTAGTGCCTGCATTCAGGAAGAAGCTGTCGCTCACTCACAAAAGCTGCAGAAGCAGCGTCGATTGTCGCGTGCCCCTTTTCAGGGCTGATATGTGTCTTGAGTCGGATCGAGTAGATACTTGCCATAGGACAGACCTTTAAGATCATCCTAGCCATCTCGGTACCATGGCCCTTGGCAGAGATGTAATACTGCCCAACCCCTCCATCCTGGTAGTCAAACGTCTTGCCCTCGATGGCACGCCCCGAAAACGCCGGATCACAGGAATCAACACCATCATCAATGAGCGCGACAACAACGTCCTTGCTCAACTTTTCAAGATCAGTCGCGGCTTGACCATCAGCGGCTGACACTCCTTGACCCAGTCTTTCGCGAGACGTTTCGATAGTATCTTTCCAGAAACGGCCCATACAGCCCGAGAATCTCTCCATGCAGGTCAACCACTGATGCTCAGTAACCGGGTTCGTTCGAGCAGATGTCTTGGATGAACCACTTGACACCTGAATCTCGGTTCCCTTCTTCCCTTCTCTTGCAATGACCTCGATCATGTGCTCAGGAGGAGGTGGTGCAATGCTGGCTTCCTCAGTCTTTTCCTCTGCTGGTGTCGAGGCTTGTGTTTCTTCAGATGGTCCGGTAGAAACAACATCCACTGTCATGGCATTGCGGATGAGATTGACATTCTTGTTCAGGCGCGCTCGGAATTCTTCGAGGTTCTTCTGGACCCAACTCCTGGTGTCATATAACTAAGAGGGAGCAGTTAGTACTGTCACTTGTTGTTCATCTCAGTTACTCACATCAGAATGGGGTGGGATGCACAGATTAATGACCTCGAGCTTCTGAAGCTGTGGCAATCCTTCCGGCTCGCTCCAGGCCCTCAGTACCGCGTTATTGCCACTCCAGTTCAAAGTCACTTCTCTGAGTATGTTCTTGACTCCGTCATCAGGATCATCGCCAGAGGCGGTTGGCCTGTCAGACTTGCTGCTGATATTGCAGATAACGCGAGGATCGAGGTCAGTCTTTTGCCAGTCCAGATGCTCAACCATGATCTTATCCAGCGAAATTTGAATGGCCTCGTCGCTATGGGGAATCTTGCCACTGTCCTCGACTTCGAGCTTGAGGATGCGACGGACGCCCTTGGCATAGAGCCAGTCAAAGAAGAACTCCATGTCTTGTCGGCCTAGGGCTCGAGGTTTTGGCGCTCTTCGTCCGCTGTGTATCACCGTCACATCTGGGAATTTGACGTACATCAGGACTTCGTCGAACTGAATACCACTTTTACGATCCTTTCCGAATCGCTCGTTGAAGACGTGAGCTTGTATCTCAGACGGGAGTCCCTCATAGTCGAAGCAAATCTGGACGTCTGGTCCTCAGTTAGTAAAGTGACATGCGCCTTGAGAATGCAGATGCCTCACCTTTGTGGACATTCTTGCCGTACAAGAAGGAAGTGGCCATCTTGATGGTTCGCGTTCTCATGTAATGCAACTTCAACATGCTCAGAATCTTCGCAGAGTTCTTAGCCAAGACCTTTGGGTTGGGCTTTTTGGATGAAGTCTTGCTCGACGAAACCGCCTTCTTCTCCCTCCTTTTCTTGTCCTCACCCGCGCCGAATCTCCCTGTTGCGACTCTCTTCAACGGAGTGTTTGGTGCATGGTCTCCTCCTGTAAAGCCAGTCTCGATCCTGGGAGTACCCGTCGCATCATCGAATCGCCTCTCGTCCCTGGCATAGTGTCTCGTGCTGGAAACCTCACGCTCGGTCGCCCGATTTCCCCTCCCCTCCCTCGCCCTTCGATCTTGCTCCTCCCTCTCCTCCTCTTTAAGCCGCTGTCGTAATCTCTCACGTTCATCCAGCATGTCAGTGTCTGGCTTTCTTCTGTCGGGATCTCGCTCGGGTTTCTTCCATCCACGGTCGCGTTCGGGACCGATCTGAGCTTTTGGATCTTTTCCGCGGAGACCTGCTTTGGGTGGTTCTCTTTCTCTCACTGCGACGTTCACAGTCGGTGTTTCTCCCTCTGGTTGTTCTTCATCGACCTCTCGTACTTTGGCTTCCCGCACTCTAGCCTCCCGTTCTTTTCGTGCAAGTTCCTCTGCAAGGTAGACTTCAGCAGTCCTTTCATGCTCGCCGTAAACAGAGTACTCGATTAAGTCTTCTCTCCTCACGTACTTGCTGTCCAAGAAGGTGTCTATAGGCCTCAAACTTGCAGTCTCTCTCAGTTTCGCGACAGCCTCGCGATCCTTCTCGAGCAGAAGCCTGATGACGTCGACTCTCTCGTCGGTACACTGAGAGTACTGAACTGCCCAGTGAAATGGCGTCCTTCCAGAACCGTCTTTTGCCTCCAGAGCCCTGTCGCTTGCGTATTGAACCAAAGTCTGGAGTGCTTTGAGTCTGAGGTCCTTCTCGAATGCCAACGTAAGGCAGGTCTTTGCGGAGTCCCCTTCGCCGCATGGAAACTCGAGCGCATCTTCAATGCACTTCGGATCAGAGCAGCTATTCAGCATGTAGCTGACCAGCTTCCAGGTATATCGTCTAAGATAGATGGCCTGGTATAGAGGGGTCTGCCCGTCGTCGTTCCTGGTCTTCAGATGATCTGGATATTTGGTGACTATTCTCTCGACCAATCGCCTGACATACTGTGCGTTGACTGCCTTGTCTTTGACCAATTGAACGATTCGGTGCAAGAAGGTAACCCCGTCTTCACCAAAGTGCTTGACAGTCTCTCCATGGTGGCGTAAGAACTTGTCGACATGCTCTTCGTCAGATTCGCTGTCAAAGGTTCTCTTCAAATCGGAGATGGCGAGTTTGACGAGGTCATCCTCCTCATCTGTCTCCTCTTCATCGTCATCAGAGTCTCGGCGTGGATCTCTATCATCTGCGTCCGACATGGCTGGTAGTAGCTGATCGTGGAGGGCTGTCAATGGTGCGATTGTGATTCTTGTGCCTCCGCTGTTCAGATACAGAGATTGCTCAATATTCTTGAACTGGGCGGAATTACCTGTCCAAGGGGCGGGACACGCGAAAGAGTCATTTTGGCCCCCAAATCCAAGCATGTACCGTAAGCAATCTGCAAGTACATCAATGTACATGTCTTTCCCCTCTCTTGTGACTGACAATCCCGCTGACGGCGGCTATTTGGCGCTCTGTGGCCTGATTGGCAAGTCGTGGTTTCAAGCCCCCTGCTAGGGCTCACTGTCTCTCCACTGGAAGCAGAACCAATGCAGGCAAAAGCTCAGGTTGCAGTGCACACGCGTCACGCGCCAGTGGGCGGTTCGCTGATCGTCGTTGAGGTTGATTGGGTTCGCGAGAGATTGTGTCTTTCCTTGGGAGGGAACTAAGCTCCGACCTCTTCGGCGGCTATCGCACCAGTTCGACGCAGTTTAGATGTACGCATCTCTGTGCTACATATGCAACCTTCTCTAGACTATTTTACGTACCTTCAGCCCTTGCTCGATCTCAACTAAGCAAAAAAGACTGTTCTTTCTTTCATTGAAATGTCTGCCCATCAAACCGAAGACCCGAACCTCGAAGGTGTGGAGGAGGAAGATGACGTCGAGCTATTCGACATTGGAATGTTCGAGGGCGACATCCAAGGGGGCCGGTTTCACACCAAAAACAACCCCAAGGACCCCTACCAGCGCCGTGAAGTCATCCAGCGGACCGGCCATGGTGTCGATATCCGATGCGCTCTGATCGACGCTATTCACGGTGCCATGTCTGAGGATAGTGACTACTGGGCGACTCTGTTGGTTCTACAGTTCCGCTTCGACCCTCAAAAGAGAGCACGTCGAATCTCCGAAGCGACCATCGAGCTTACCTTTGACGTCTCGGACCCGGATGGCATCCCTCCGGAGGTCGAGGCTGTTTCCTTCGATGGGCACTATAGCTTCCTTCCCAGCCAGCAATCCGAGACTATCACAAGAGGTGGCGAAGGGACAGTTGGTGTTAGCTACGGAGCAGAGCTGGGCGCCTCGGCAAAGTGGGAGAGGGCAGTGACTCGCGAAACGGGAGACGCGACGAGGATCATGGGAGGCAAGCTCATTGTTGGCAACGTGCCTCCCGAACGCAAGGCGAAGTGGACTCTTCTGGAGAATAAGACTCTCAAGACGGGCGTTCCGGCTTCTGTGCGGGTTGCTGTGAGGATCAAGAGGATGGATGAGAAGATGTTTACTTGCCTCCCGCGGCTTCAGTGCAAGGCAGACCGTTGGACGTCGTTGCAGTCATTCTTCGGGGGAGTGCCTGAGGATGATCCAGTGCTGTTGAAGCCGGATATGAAGCCGACTAACAAACTGATGGTGTATGATCCCGAAGAGCTGGGCAGCGTTGACTTGCAGAAACTCAGCGATGTTACGTTTACTACGATGATATTAGATGCTCAGAAGTAGCCTAACTAATCGGGCTTAACGTAGTGGATTAATCGTCGCCATTTTAAATATCACAAGTACACGCTCTAACTAGAGAAATTTTGGAGACCCCTTTACAACCTTCCGCTTCTCTGACTTCACATACTTTCTCCTCTGTATTCTTACCCCTCCCATGAACTTCGGCATGAGCTTTTGTGTGTGCGGGATTTCCTGGCGACCCCATGCAACCAGTTCCACTGTACCCTTGCAGTGCTGCACTGCCACGAGCCGGAGAGCTTGGCCTGGACAACAACCAACAATCTTTGTAAGGCCTGTAACTCAAGTGACCTTGCTTATCAGGCGGGTCGAAAAAAACACCCCCGGTCCCAGCACCAAAATTGTATGGGGAGAGCGGCGGTGATTTCTTCGACCCGCCTGCTTATGAAACGTCGTTGGCTTGGTACCTTGTGCTTATCCCTTGTACCTCACAGGTACCCCCCTTAAATTTACGCACACAGTCAGCATTGTGAGAGTCCAGGAGTGGACCCCTTGTCTCCCTAGGCTCCAAGGCCATCCACACACCAAGACTTGAGCAACTCGATGTGTCCCTACCACTTCATCGTCGAATACCGCTGATGCCCTTCGGCAGTGGCAGAAACCATGTCGGATACTGATGAGAGTACTTCCAATTCTCCGATCCACGACATAGTCGCTGGTGAGAGTTCAAATAAAAGACATGAAGACCCCGACGTTGCCGATATCGACGAGAACAAGGACGACGACAATGAATCAACCTCCCCGGCCTTGTCTGATCCGGATACTGACGAGCTACTCTCTGTCGCTGCAGCCGATGAGGGCACCCCCGATGACAACAATCGACCTCTGGGATTGAGTAGACCCTGGGGCTTTTCTAAGTACAACGACTACGAGTGAGTGGCCTAAGGCTGTCTGTTTCTGGCACTGAACTGATTCTTACTTAGTGTAATCACCGTCCACGGCCTCCGTGATGATCATAATACGGTGTGGACATCGCACAAGGGAGACCAATGGGTCGGCCAGCAACTGTTTCATCACCTCTCTGTTCGACAACTAGATTACCTCTATTCTACCGATGAGTCGGCAAGAGTATTCCAGGAAGATGGGATCAAGGCCGAGGCTCAAAACCTGCTACGTCTTTATAGCGAATACAGACAAGAGCTCTCAGATGTGAGCGATGTCTCCTTCGCGGTTACATCAGCTGGTTAATGTTGCTCATAGACGGAAGTGGATCGGCCCATCATTTGGGTGTGTCACGATATTGGAGGCACCATCGCTAAACAGGTTTGTTCTTCTTTTTGTCTTGATACATTTGTCTCACGCTTCCCAAGGTTCTCATTGAAGCTGCTCAAGCTACTCTCGCCGAAGACTATGAAGATGAGGAAACTTGGCAGTACATGAAAGAAGCTCACAGGAGAATTGCAACTCTTTCCACGACAATTGTACGATATCACCCTACAATCCCCGCTGTTCTATCGCTTTGAGGCTGATCCAAACCACTTCAAGATTTTTCTCGGCTGTCCCCACCAAGCAGAGTCTATCGACACTCTCGAGGATGAGCTTCACAACTTGATCAGTCTTCCAGGTCCAGACATCAAGAATGGGGTCATGAGGAAGATTAGAAATATTGCCCAGCAAGTGGACGACATCAATCTCGAGTTTTTGGACACCAAGCTATTCTCCCGCTTGGTGAGCATCAATGTTTTTCACCTTGAGGCTCTCAAGACGGATGAGTCGACCAACAACCAGATCAACAGTACCACAGACCCATCTCCAGCAGTGATGGAGCTCCCAACTGCACCAGCATCACCGTTCAGTCGATACACAGTAACGATGCACCACTCATTTTCAGCCCTCGGTGTCTTTTCTCAGGAGGCCATTAGCCACGCAGACCTCGTGAGAGGCGACGCAGACCTCGTGAGAGGCGACGCAGACCTCGTGAGAGGCGACGCAGACGGAAGCGAGGATGACAGTTGGGTTTCCGTCGTTAAAGAACGCTTCGGTACCAATATGTACCGTACGTGGGACCCTTTTGACACGTGTTGAATCTGTTACTGACGAGTATCTAGCTCTCATGGTGAACCCTGATCTCATTCACTTGCAAACCCCTCTCCTATCCATAGCCCCTCCAACAAGGCTACCCAAGGTGCATATGGATCCAACTGTCCCCAAGGGCCAGCAGCTTCCCTTCCTCTCTTGGCTGGTAAGCCAAGAGACATACAGAAATTTTGACAAGATGTTTGGGCCATTTGCGCTGTACCTCGAAGGTGTTGCCGGAGACTCGAAACGAACCGCCATGCTTACCCAGCACATATACGCCAAGTATGAGTACGACTACCTAGACGTCTGGGGAAAGGATTATGGGGGCTCTGCCTTTTACTTCGAATTCAACAAGCATGATAGCCGTTGCAACAACATGAGATCCATGCTAATCTCCTTCATCAACGACATGGCATGGCAAAAATGGCGGAATTACTCTGACGGCCCAGTCATCCGCACCGTGCTTGAGAATCTACGGTACCACCACCGCTGGTCACTGCCAGATCTTTTTCAGATGTTCACTTTGATCAGGCAGTCTTCAGGCATGAGCCTCTGGGCGATCTTCTTGAGCTGTTTTGACGAATGTGTAGAAGAGGAGCGGACGTGGTTCCTAACCAGAGTCATGGAGCTGTTTGACCACAAGGAGTGGAACTACCGCATTATTATCACGACGAGTGGTCCCAATGATTCGATCAAGAAGTTCATCCCTGAGTCTCATGTCTTGTCCATGGAAGATTGCCCCACGGGGCCAAAGGGTTACGCAGCCGACGAAAGAAGCTTCGAGCAGCCTGAGCTTGGGTTGGCTCTTGAAGATTTGCTGAAGAAGCGCCCGGCTCTAAAGCAGCTTGAAACACAGCTCAAATCTATCCTGGACGAGTGTGCTAGTGCGCCTCATCTTGGCCATAGAATCGTGGACTGGCTCAGTCACCACAAGCGAGGAGCGGCGATCGAATCCATCAGCGCGGATATCAGTAGGCTGCGCCCAGTGACACTGGAGAATGTCGTGCGTGTGTTCGTCGAGAGCCAGTCTAAGGAAGAGCAAGCACTGGCAAACGAGGCCTGTCTATGGGTCAAGTATGCCATGCAGCCATTGACGATCGAGGCTTTAGGCCACGCAATCGTTACGACAACACTATCACCCAGGGATACACTGCGAGATTTGGATCACAAGCAACTTGCCCAAGATCTCTCAAGGATTCTCTGTGGAGTCATCGTCATGGAGGGCCGAGAAGTCAAGTTCTCGCACCCGTCGTTTTACTCTGCACCTCTGCCACTGGGGGATGAATCCGAGGATGAGGAACCAAAAGCCAGCCACTGCCATCTGGCAAATGCGTGCTTGAAATACCTCTCGAATCATGAAGTGCAGAAGAAGTATTCCAGATTCCGGGTTGAAAACCATGACGCAAGCTTCCTCAGTTGTCCCCTCGTCATCCCCCGAGACGATCTTCTGTACTATGCTGTTCAATTCTGGCCTGAGCATTATCGACTCGGCAACGATCCTCAACGCAGTGAGAGCTCACCACTTACCGAACTGGCATGTAACTACTTTGACGACATGAGAACGTGTCGAGATTGGTCCGAGGCCTATTACCTACTTTCAAACCCGTTCACGCGCATCCAGCGAAGCTACATCACTCCATTGCCCGTCGCCGCCGCGTTGGGATGGCAAGATGTTCTTAGTATACTGATTTCCCAGAGCAACGACTCGAAGTGGTTTCAGCAAGACGTTTGGTTGGCAATCATAGAAGCAGCGCGGAACGGCCATGCAGATGTCGTTGGCAGACTCTTGAACGAGGCCGAAGAGGTTCAAGAGTCGACGCTGAGAGATGCCATCTTTTGGGCTGCATCCCCTGGGAACGAGCAGACAATAATTCAGCTTCTGAACAAGGTTGAATCGCCTCGAACCTTTCCTTGGCCTGAGGACATCCTTTTCCGCGCTGCATCTGCTGGACTTGAACCCCTAGTCTCGGCCTTATGCGGGTCTGGTTACGACCTGAACGAAAGCAGCGGCTTCTCTCTCTACACAGCTCTTCAGACAGCCATTTTCTGGGGTCATTCAGATGTAGCCAAGATCTTGGTAACCTCTGGAGCCGATCTGACGGTCAGCCGAGACACCGGGGGCAGGAAACCCTTGCTCATGGCTACTTGGTTAGGCCCGCCAGAGATGGTGCAGTTTCTCCTCGATCACGGCGCCGACATCAACGACAAGGATGTGAGAGCCTACTCAGCTGTACACACAGCCGTTTATGCAGGCAAGTATCAAGCACTCGACTTGCTCCTCAAAGCTGGGGCCGACGTCAAGTCTGGTGAACCTGAGGCCGACGTACCTCCGCCCATCACTCTTGCATCGCATCTCAACGCTGTACATTGCATTCGTGTGCTTTTGGAGCACGGAGCAGATGCAAGGACTCCATCGAGCGGAGGATCCCCTCTCTACTATTGCTGCGATATATATCAAATGATTGAGGCCTGTCGTTTGCTTCTCGAACACGGAGCAGATCCCAACGAGTCTCCCCAGGAAAGCGCGATGCTTCTTATTCGCGCCTTAGATTCCCAGAGCAAGGACATGATTACTCTCCTGATTGAACACGGCGCCAAGCTCGACTCTTTGGATCCGTGTGAGGACCAGTATTTCAGGACACCCTTGTCATACGCGGTTAGGCAGTGTTCTCTCGACATGGTAGAGTTCCTCATCGACAAAGGAGCCTCGGTCAACTACGCCCCAGAGGGGTCTCAATCTCCTCTATTCACTGCAGCCTTTCTAGGGGCAGACATTGAAAAGGCCAAGCTTCTCCTCAGCAAGGGCGCGGACGTCAACTGGACCTGGACTGATAAATGGACTGTGCTGCACGCTGCCTACGACGCGCCCGAGTTTGTGTCACTCATCCTTGAGCACGGTGCAGATATCAACGCAGTGAGTGATGACTACGGTACTGTCTTGATGATGGCCGCTCAATGGGGATTCACCAACACCATCAAGGTATTAACAGCACATGAAAATCCGAAAGCAGACCTCAACTTGGAAGTCGACCTAGATGGTGTGGGCCGTTCATTCTCGGCTCTCTTTTATGCTGTTGACAACCATAACTTTGACTGTGCCAGCCTCCTCCTCGAAGCTGGAGCCGACCTCGCCGAGTTCCGAGACCCAAAGCAAATCCTGGGGCCCTTTTCAAACTCCTTACCTGAAGAAAAGGTCCCAGAACTGCTTAGTTTCGTGAAGCTCTGCCTCCAGCGAGGGACAGATGCCAAGCACGTCGATGAAGACAAAAACACTGCACTGCACTGGTTGAAGCCATATACCCCAGTGCAACTCGTTAAGCTACTGATCGACTCGGGGGCCCCAGTCAATTCTCTGAATGACCAAGGTCTGACGCCGCTGGCTGTTGCCACACAGGAGGGCAACGTCGACGTGATGAGATACCTCATTACCAGAGGGGCCCGGGCAGATGTCCACATCCCGCACCTCGGAAGCCTCTTGCACATAGCCTGTCTCCAAGAAAACCAAGAGGATGATAAGATCTACCTCGAGATGGTGCAAATCCTCGCCGACGCCGGAGCTGATCCCAATGCCCCTGGTCCTTTACCTGCTGGCGAGCCTCTCTTGTACATGATCATTGCTACCGAAAAGTCCTACTTGACTCACCATCGATCTGTCTTCAGATATCTTGTGAGCGACCTTCGTGTGGACGTCAACAGAGCCACCAACTCGGGAGACACCCCCGTTATCGCTTTAGCCAGGCAGGACAACCTGAAGAAGCTGCGGTATCTCATTCGCCACGGGGGAAACATCAACGCCGCCGATAATGAGGGTCGACGCCCCATCCATTACTTTTGTGCCAACGCAGCTCCCTACATTGGATGGTGGAATATCCGCGATCTTGCCAAAGCCGGTGCGGATCTATATACCCCGGACAACTACGGACGGACCCCTTTACACATGGCAGTAGGCGGGGGAGACCCTGTAGAATGTGCCAGGGTAATTCTCAAAGCATCTCCCCAGAGAGTTGATGTCAATGTCAAGGATATAGATGGGTGGACACCTCTCATGTATACATGCAGGCGCGAAGTGGTGGACTCTAACATGATTGACCTGCTCGTGAAAGAACACGAAGCTGATGTCTGGCCCGTGAGCTACGACGGCCAGTGGTCAGCTCGGAAACTGGTCAGCCTGGTCGATATTTCGGACTATGATTGTCCACTCGAACTCTTGGAGCCTCCTGAGGACAAGAGGGAGCGCATCGGCCCAGACGGAGTCAAGCAAATCTGGGACCCTGCATTCCACACGACAACGCCAGAGACTTATATCAACGCACAGTGTGACAGCTGTCTCCTGGTAAGTCTTCAACCTTTATCTTTCCATGTAGTCACTAATGTGCCTCGTATCTATAGCCGAGTTCTGGCCAGTGGCATAGGTGTCGAGACTGTACTGAACGTATCTTGTTCTGCTTCAAATGCTTCCCGCATAGAAATGAGGTGCACGAAGCAGGTCACACCTTCAAACCATGCACCTTTTCCGTCGAGTCAGATGACGAGCAGAGTGAGCACAGTGGACAGGATGGCGAGGCTTCAGGTGATGGCGAATCTGATGCGTTTAGAGCGGGCTCTGGATCTTCTGGGACCGAAGAGACTGACACTGAAACTGATGACGACGACGACGATGATGATGATGATGACTAGATTCATTGCGGCCGTTGTAGTTCATTCGACGACATTTGGGGTTGGGCTTTGGTTTCCGTTGCAACTTTTGGTGAACTTCACATCGAGGGCTGGGTTAAAGCAGGGTGAACCGACTGTATGTATGGATGATCATGCCTATGTACAAAGTTTTATGAGAAAAGAAATGATCCCTCGCCTATTCCATCTTTCTTAAATCTTCTTGAAAACAGAAAGACTGGAAAGTGCTGCACCAGGCCACGAAAACAGAGTGTTCGAGCTGCAAGAAGATCCGAGGGCCTGGTTGTTCATCCAAGCAGGCTCCCAGTAGTAAAGTCCCCTTCCACGGTTGACGTTGCTCACAATGCTAGCCACCTTTTCAATAAACTGAGTTTGACCGGCGGCGGAGAATGGAATGTTGCGCATGTCGCTGGGGAAAGCCTGGGCAGGCGAAGGGCAAGAGGTAGGCCAGTTGAGCTCGCTGACGATGATTTCCTTGCCCCACTTGCTAGCCATGTTCTTCAAAGACGTCTCAAGGGCCGAGAAGGTAGCGCCAGCTCCGTAGAAGGGATAGTAAGAAACACCCATCATGTCAAAGTCGGAAAGCTTGAGACCTCCAGCGTTGAGGACGTTGGTGTAAAAGTACTCTTGGGTACCCCAGTCCCAACCCTTGTCGAGGTGAATCATGATCTTGGGCTTGGTGCTGAGGGAAGAATCCTTGATGCCAAAGGCAGCAGAGTTGAGGAGTCGGCCGATGTTGTAGAAGGACTTGGTCGAACCGGTAGGGAAGAGAAGACCAGCAGTGATCTCGTTACCGATGGAGATGATGGAAGGCTGGACGCCAGCAGATTGAAACGCGTTGGAGACCTGGAGGGTGTAGTTGTAAAGTCTCCAAGCAAGGTCGTCGATACCAGTCGGCCAGCCAGAGGGGATCTTTTGGTTAGCCGGATCAGCCCAGGTGTCGCTGAAATGCAGCGTAAGGTAAACATTCAAGCCTGCAGCCTTGGCACGCTTAGCAAGCTTGAGGTTATAGTCGAGATTGTAGTCGCCGTTGGATGGGTTCACCCAGACGCGCTGTCGGACCGAGTTGACGCCATTGGCAACCAGGATCTTTTCGAGGGATTGCGATGATCCGCCGTTGGTGTACTTGATTCCCTTTGCCTCCTCAAGAAGTAGGGAAGACCAATCGACACCTCGATAGGTCAAGGCCGAAAGGGCCAGGGAGCAGTATGAAATGAATGCCAAGAACCGAAGAGCCACCATCTTGTCGTCCGTATAGGTCCGGTGTCTATCAGTTGAAAAAGACGATTCGTTTCAACCAGCGACCACGTCTTTTAAGTAGTCTCGGATCACGGACCTAAAACCCCGTGGTCCGATTTTGGCATGTAACATGGCGACTAGGATGTTTGTTTCTCCTCCAATCAATGGCCCATATACGTCGCGCTATAGTGTTTCACTGCTTTTTTCCGTGAAACTCAAAGTCCTTAATAATGCCTCGTATCAATGTTAGCTTCGGATATAGGACTAAACGAGTAGATGGCCAATCGGAGGTTGTGAGTCCGTTGCAGGACTGGCTCCTCCGGCTCACACCGCCATGGGATATGGTGTGCCTATCACGGAAGACACGGCTTCATGGACCTTTTCAAGATCAGAAAGCATATTTAAGACGACTTGGGGATTTTGTATCACCGAGATGAGCCCGAAAGATCGCATCAACTTGCTGATAAAATGCCGGCAGTGCCGACTTTCTTGATGAAGACAAGAGAATTAATCAATACAGTATCCTTAACAAGGGCAATTGGACTATTCCTTAATAGTATACCTCGTCTGCCGCACCTATGATCGACGAATGCAGATCTTTGAGGTTGCATCCGCGATCCGCACCAATGACTGCCGACATCCAAACGGCAAATTCGGCCGGGTTGATTTGTCACTTCAGATTCCCGAGCTTTGTCAGTGACATTTCATTTCCGGGGAAGCACATCCTTTCCTTTCTCGTCACCTTGCGAGTCAACTTAGAAGAAGCTTTATTGAGGCCATCACGACCTTATTTCCCCTCTATTTGGCTATCAAGGTGTTATTTACAGTAGTTGTAGGCCTCATAGATTCGTTACTGTATTATTGAGGCTCAGGCATGAGTGTTAGTAGTGTTGCGGCCGTGTTATTTCTATTGAGTTGCTCCAAGGCCCCCCGTCCTTGGCCTTGTGCAGCCTTTTAACCAAGAGATACTCAATTACAATCACTTCCTCAAATAACATAATAGCTGTGCTCATCAGCTTAAGTCCTCGGGTTGGACTACAATAAATAAGCCATCTCTCTTTGGTCTTGCATGATTGAGATATGCAAAGTTTGTGTGCAAGTAGGAGTCCCTCGTTGAGTCCAGGCTGACAAATCGTGAATGAAAAAATGTTATCATAATAAGAAAGGTGAACAGATTCCCAATAATCAGTGTTTTATATCCCTCACACCCGATTCGCCTGTTGAAAACTTCTTTCGTCTTGTGAGAATCGTCATGGTCATAATGACAAAAGCATCATTATATTCAATTGGTGAAATTCCCCGCCACAAAGAAGTGGCCTCTCAAAGGCAAGTCGAATCTAGAATAACTTAAAATATGTTTTTGGATAATTGGCGTCTTTTTTCTATATTAGTCGACCTGGTACCACCGAATGAATCAATGAAACGTTGTCGAGCTGATAGAATTGCTACTTACCCTAGGGCCCAAACGAGCTCATGTCGTGCAGTGAGGAGCCAAGTCTCAGTCGGCATGAAGGTAACGGCACACAGTAATATGATTTTGAAAACATATGTCTTACCCCCAGATGCTTCAAGCTCAACTCGGACGACACAATGAGACCCCGACGGCCGACACTGAAGTCCCTCATCAATCAGCCTCTGTTTCAGTGAAACGGTAGAACATTCAAGGAGTGCATTACAAATTAAATGATTTTGGCATTAATTAAGGAATTATTCGTCTAGATTAGTCCATTTTTAGACTCCGTGATATGCTTTTGTAACAACACCCAGCTCAATCTCACTCGCGGGTTTATCCCCATTGGTGCTGCTCGCCTGTCCATGCTCCTCTCCAAAAGCCGCTCTATCGAGCCCAGCTTGTGTTTCTGTTGGCGAAGACACACGTCGTCCAGTTTCCAACTCGTTTGTCGTAACAGTGACTTCGTTCTTCTGGTAAATCTTGAGGGGAATGCTGTCCCCGCTGTTGATCTGCTCCTGACTCTCCGAGATGCTGAGTCCTGGTTCGTGACTTGTTCCCAGTCTCGTCCTTCGTTCCTCTCGTGTAACGCTAGTGAGATTTCCGTAGTTTGATCTGAAGCGGGAAGGCTCGCCGGTGCGCTGGCCTGATGATTTGCCGTATCTGGCTGCAAAAGAGCCCAGTCTGAAGACGCGTTGAAGTAGTGTCCACGTGAGGGGAAGGTTGGCTGTGATGATGGCTGTGGATACTTCGCGGATGTACCAGTAGATCCACTCGCTTCCGTATGGATCTCCAAGACTGTAGTACTTGCTAAGGGCAGCTGCCAATATCTAGTTGACAAGGTTAGCTATCGACTTTTAGAATTCGGACCGTCTCTAGACCTACTGTGAAGATTCCCAGTGCAAAGACAGCGCACAGCACAATCTTTCTCTTGATGGCAAGCTGCGACTGCAAAAACACCGGCATCGGAAGGGCGATAATCATAATGTCGGAAGAAATGTTCATGACGGCGTTGGTAATCATGTGATTGGTCTCTGCTGAGCAGTTCACTAGATCCAAAGTTAGTCGAATAAACATGCAATAGTGGCAACATCGGATGTTCTTACAATCTTCAGGCGGAACTTGCCAGTAGTGGCTGAAGGGTCTGCACCAGGCGGCAAACCACAGGATCTGCATCACGACAAATCCCACGACCACGTATCCAGCAACAATCTTGACAAAGAAGTTTTGCCGCAAACTCAAGCTGTCATGTCATTAGTATGGTATCGTGAATTAAAAAGGGAGAAATACTCACGTCAGTCGGCCGTACATGAACAAAAGACAGCCTTTGACACCCCAAAGCGTAAACATCTGCATCTGCTCGGTAACCAAGACGAGCTTGGATCCGTATTCCCTGTCGGCAATGTTTTTCTTGTCATTGAGATCAACCTTTTCTCCGGGCTGGATGAGGTTGGTTGGCGTGTAGGTCAATACTTTGACAATTACCAACAATATTGTGTACGTGATCTAAAATTGTTAGCGTGATGAAGAATGGGGTCGTCTCTGTGGGAGCTTACCATGGTGAAAACCATGAGGTAATCATCAGCCAACATGTTCTTCCATGACCCCAGCAGCATTCTTCTCGAGATCCTAGATACGCGTTAGATCGGCAAGCGAACTGTCAAAAAAGCAAAAAAAAAAGCGACTCACATTCTCGAGAGAACCACCACCAGGGTCAGGGCGTACCACGCCCACATCTCAGTGTCGAGATTCGACATGTTGATCGACAGAATGCAACCTCACAAGCTGCCATCCAACAACAACTTTGAAAAACGGGACGCAAAACCTCGGGGCATGGGAGCAAGGGGGAAGCTGGGGATTTTGAGACCCAGATTTTTACTCAACACGCGTCAGTTAAACTCGTCCCAACTGGGGCCACGGTTAAGAATAGCAAGGCATGACTTGGAAAAGACCCAATTTTCACTCTCAGACCTCGAAAAGTCATCCCATCCAACAACGCCCGGACATTGTCGGCGCCCCCTGTTCTCTTCGTCCCCCCTTGCTAGCGTTGGCGGCATGTCGACCACCTGCCAAATGCGAGTCAGGCTGTCGATACCCGCCCACTAAATCGTTCTCGACGCCTGTGGAAGCTGGACCGAGCCCCGAGTTAGCGTGTCGTGAGACGCGCTATTACACAATTCGGGGTCTAATCCCGACTTATCGAACGCCACGAACTGGTGGGTTTCGGCCGGTTCGGAACAAGCTGAGGCAATTTGTTGGTTCACGTACGGGACGGAACCCCTGGATGTCATCGTGGAGCCTCAAAAAAGCAATAGACCCATGACCTTCGTTGCGCAATCGGAGCAAGGTCTGAGATTCGACACGTGGCGAGGGGCCTGTTAGAGTTCAGATGCTCCTGGCAACGGATCCATTGACCCAGATAAGAACCTTTCCATCGGATCCAGGGGCCCCAGGAACAGAGTCGCATCGGAGGCTGATGCTGATGCTGATGGCTCAGATCAGGCTGTTTGTAATTGCATGATGTACAGGGGTTCCTGTCAGAGCGGGTGAGCCTTTCATTTTTGGGAGTGGCATGTCGCTTGGATCTCCAAGCGAGGCAGACACATCTTGATGGAACAGGCCACAATACGACCTTGTCAAGGCTGTCACGGCCAGGGCTGAGAAAAACTCTGATTGCCGAAGTTATTCCTTCAAGCCCAGTAGGGCAAGTTCGGTGTAGCATCTAGAAAACGCCATGCCGGGACTGCTGACGCCACCCGTTCCTGGTCAACATTCCAATTCTTGGCTTTTTCAAGCCTCAAAAGACGAATTATCATTGATTGTCAATCTTTCACTAAGCGAAATTAATCATGTGCATTTGATCGAATCACACAGGTTTGTTGGTCCCTCCATGTTTGAAAGCACTGATCACGCATTCCTCGCCACATCTTCAACACCAACACTGTAATCACTCACATTCCCACCAATCATCAAGCACCCAGTAATCTTGGCCGTGGTCTCGCACTTACCCTGCGCCAGTCACGTGCCCATGCAGCTTAGAACCTCGCCGCCGGTGATGGTGTGGGTAAGACGGTAAGACGCTGGTCCTTGAGCGTTTCAATACCCTTGTCAGTATCCTTGGCGACCGAAATCTTAGCATTGCCGGGTATCTCGCTGAAAGTTGACGACTCTTCAGTTCTAGACGGCTTCTCTTCGTTGGAAGTGAGTATCGGTCCGAGTCTCGGCAGTCTCGGTCTCAGACGGCTTCTCCTTGCCGAGAATTCTCTGGATCATTAGTCTCGTCACGGCCAAAAGTGGAAACGAGAACCTACTTGGCACTGCCACGGCTAATCTGACTTGTGTTTTGTATCTTGAGGAAGACTCATCAATGTGTTCTTTATTATAGTTGGAGCCTGCCCATCGATGGGTTAAGCCAGAAGACTGAGGAAGGCTCATCAATCAACCTGACAGAAAGGTCCAGTGAGGCCACCTTGAAGTTGAATCTGAGACTCACGGGGAGACCCAGCGTAGCCGAGACCATGACATCACCTTCACCCCGTCCACGGGTTATCAAGGTCTATGCTCTCCCACACGACCTTATTCTCATTGTTGCTGACGGTTTCTCCAGCAACTCTCTCGATCTCACTGGTCTTGTCTTCAACTATGCCATCATGACGAGTCTCTTGTCCAAGCAATCCAGTGATCCAACCTGACTGGGATTCATGAATATCACTGTCTTTGAGATGGGATGGCTCGCAACCATCGCGATAACCCGAATCTGAGCCTTCATCATCTGCACCCATAGAGTAATCGCTGCGAGTTCCAGTCTCTGGCCATCTGCGATCATCCCAGTAAGGACAGAGGTGTTCAATACCCTCCCAGAGCCTTTCAAAATCGGACCTCTTGTACCTTGAGTCGTATCTTGGCAACCTAGGGTAAATCTTGCGGAATTCCCATAGATTGTATCCGCAGGTTGCGAGGGCAGCATCCCATAGATCACCCCTGTATCCACCAATTGGGGTCCATTCGCACTCACGTTCAAATTCATTTTCGATGTATGCTGTCATAGATACCGATCGATGCTTGTCGTCGACTGCGTAGACTGAAACCCCTCGTTGGATTAAATACATCAAACTTTCCAGCTCATCCCTCGTCGAAGGATTCCACGCAAAGTAAACGAGAGTGTGGAGGCTAGTGAAGCCCTTCATCAAGGCCAAGTAGTTGTTCGTCACACGGGCTTGAATGTCCGCCCCGGCATCCACTAGGGCAGCCAGGGCATCGCGATTACAATGTCCCCGAGGCCATGGGCCACAAACTCGATGTAGCATCGTTCGTCCCGTATCGTCGACTTCATTAACCACACCTGAGAGGAATGGAGCGCCATGGTGCGTATAAAGCCTTAATGCGGACTGCATTTGTTAGTAGATACTCGGTTCCACATCTCGACTTGAGTCCATACAGCATCCGCTTCGGCGCAGGCTTCCACCAATGGACTGAGGTTCTCGTTTGCATCCGAAAGTGGATCTGCCCCGTGCTGCAGCAGTAGTCTCATAGTATCACCCCGATCCAGCTGTTGTGCTATTATCAAGGGAGTTCTCTCGATACGGTGGTTGTAACAGCCAATTGCATCAAAGTCCAACCCGACCTCGATGAGAAGTTGACATATTTCGGGCCATGCTGTGGCATACTGATGATGATGTTAGTAGTTGTAATGCATGAAGTGACTTCCCGGCGGAGACTTTCATGAAGGAGGCCTGTTCCTCTCTCATCCTGAACTCTGACATTAGTCTTGCCCTCTGCAAGCATGACTCGGAACTCGTGGATTCGGCCTTGTCTCACGATATTGGAAAACAGGCGAGTCACGGGGAATAATTGGGTTGATAGAAATTCTTGGGATGCTCTGAACGCAGTGATCGAAAAGTTGGCCTTGTGTGACGGAAAGGTGGATAGTTAGCGCATGGTTCGTTGGCCGGAACGAAAGGCCAGCCACAACATGCCCGTGAGATTCTTCCTTGTATAGGGGGAGTTTAGAGGTCTTGAAATCTGCGAGTCGTTTCCTCTTGTTCGTGGTGATGGTGAGAACTCCACAGTCAATACCTATCTCCTCTCTAAGCCGCTTCTGCTTGATGCCTAAGCGTTCGGGCACACTCGCGAGGATGGTCCTGGGACCTTGGATTTTGACCTGTTAGCCGGATCGTGGTATGCAAAGAGATGACTGCTGCTCGGAGCACATGCATGGGGAAACTCACTGTTAGGGTTGATGACTATCATTGGAGCGCTGTAAATCATTCCCCCGATCATTCGCAATTCGTCTTGAAGGCTTGGTAGTTCCTGAGGCAGCGATAGCGTGCCCTGGCCCTTGAAGACTTTGTTTCTTGCAGATTGAATAAGTTCCTCCAGATCATTAATGATCTGCGTCGCATCCTCCGCGTTCAGCGTCGACCCGCGGTCGTCGACCAGGCGAGATAACCGAGAGACACTCTGCTCCAGCTTGGAGCATGCCTCCATGACTTCCGGCACGGCAACGCTCGGGACATCTTGGCGACTGTCTCCGACAAGCTCCCCTGTCGCTGTTGGGTTGCTATTCTCTGTGCCTACTTTGTCTAGGGGATCTTGGATTCTTTCCATCTTGGTCAAGATCGATTGAACAATGCCTTCAGTTGTTTTGGCCGTTACCGCATTGATTGAAGAGGTCCTTGAGGTGGCTTCAGCCTGAAGCAGCGCGAGATACAAGTTGATTTGGGCCCCAATGGTTCGAATTCGGTCCTGGGCCTTTTCAATATCCTTGTCCTTCCGCACAGCGCGAAGCCTCATACGTAGTCGGTCGGCTCGGCTCGTTGAAACAGGATTTAGACTCTTTAGAAGAGCATCAAAGCCGGATAGCGTATTTGCGCAGGTATCCAAGTGGGATTTCAGCGAGGCGACGGTCTCGGGCGAAGAATTGTCCAAGGGACATTGCGACAGCCGCTCGAGGAACGTGGACAGTATCTCGACATCTTGGGCGAGCTGAGCGAAAGTTTGAGGCGCGTCATTAAAGGTTGATAGGAAATCTCTAATCGCTTTTGCCGACTTGATGCTCAAGTCAATGATACCGGCGACGGCACTGACGCCGTCCATGGTGTTTGTGGTGATGAAAGTGGACAGGTTGGGCAGACTCAGGCTGAAAGATCGAATTCGTCCCCTTGTACGGTCGTAATTTCTCCGCTTCCGTGGAAGGAGGCTGTGTAGAGTGTCGCCCGCCTTGGCTGGAACGGGAGGCGAGATAATTGGTGGCTTCAATTTCTCGCAGCCTGGTTCGCGATGTCTCGCCTCTCAGTTTTCGCCCTTTTCAATCTTCTTCCGCTCTACATCTAGGGCTCAAAGGTGGTAAGCCTCGTTTCACTGTTGATTTGAAACGCTATGAGCCTCACTTGAAAGCCTGAAAAAAAAGCCACTCCGGCCACTAGCCAGAGGATACGAGATTTATTCTTAAACCTAGGTAAGGAGGGACAAACATGATCTTGCTATAATAAATCCCCTGTACCCTTCTTTCAACGTCTAGATTGTAGACGCGTTGTCATCCAGGACATGTAATCCGAGATACATGTCAGGAACCCTCGCTCAGGTAATCCATGTCTCTTTGACGCGTCGCCACATTGAGATGGAACGTCAACATTGGCCCGACCCGTCGCCCACCCAACCACCCTCTGCCATATGGATGCGTCAGGTTGCCAGTCTGTCTCATGCCAGCAAAATGACTCCTTGCCTTCTGGGTATTTGCGTCTATCCTCCAAGGACCATCGCGACCAGATCATTTGGGCCCTCCAGAGATGCCACTCAAAGAGTTGCTTCTTGGAAAGATTGCTTGGTGCATCTGTGTCGAGCAAGCGGAACTCGGCCTTCCGGCCCTTATACATTTCGAATATCTCTTCCGACTCCACATCCAGCCATTGGCGAGCCCGAGTCCATTGAGCGACCATGCTCTCCAGGTCGGGTAAATAATAACAGATGATCCGGCGGCTTAGCCAATCGACTCTCGGACCGAGCCAGCCGTTTCGCAGGGTCTTTTCAATTTCACTTTGAAGCTCTGCTTGGCGCTTCTCAGTCTCCTTGAGTAGCAGGACTCCTCGCTTGGCTCTGGCTTGCATGCCCTCCAATCTAGGTGTGGCAATGTCCCGCAGGAAGGGGGCGACGTCCTGGACACGCTTAAGCCTGTTGAGCTGGTAGGCGTCCAACTCGGTCCTATTCGCAAACCGAATGGCTTTCGATATGTGATCCTTCAGTTGAGGAAAAATGTCGCAAAACTTGTCCAGTCTGATTGAGTGATCAATGATGTTTCCATAGGTTGGACCCTCAACCACGTCGGTTTCGTTCAGGCGTCGGCCAACGATCACGTCGAGAACATGCTGGACCAAAAGGTTCGCGGTCCCATTGTTCATCTGAGCCTCGGCGTAGTCTCTAGGCCTCGGTATCTCTGGTAGTCATGTTAGCTCTTTGCCCGAGACGATTGACGTGAATCTTACTCGACGTGGCCGTGCCAAAGGTTGGGGTGGTCGTTGATGCGTGTTCCTGTTTAATTCGAGAGCTGCGAGCTGCCATTGCATCGCGCCACCCTTTGATAAAGCTCTTTGGTATGTCGTTGGGGATGCTTGTATCAGTTGGAAGCCGGCGGCGAGGCGATGGTGGTTCAGCGGTT